>SJYA01002752.1:0-154710 GCA_006410615.1 Neotragus moschatus
AAAACAGAAAGAATGCATAGGATTGTTAAATGCTAAATTCAAGGTGGGATGGGTATGGAGAGATGTATTCAAGAAAGTGTACGGAGGGTCTATGGGAGCTCGTGTGCAATTCATATTTTTGTATGTCTGAACTACTTAATAACTTAAATGTGGTTTGGAACTTGTGAATCTCAGAGGGCTGAACACAGGCAAAAGCTTAAGTCAGCCCCAGGGATACCTCCAGACAGGGAGCTCCCTCGGAAGACAACTGTTTGCAAGATGAGCCAAAATAAAAAACATCCTCAGAAGAACAAATCGGCAGGTGACTTTACAACCAAGAAACTCAGATGGGGAGCACGCTTGGAGACTAAAGTTGTTCAAAGAGATAAAGAGGCTAATTCAATCCACTGGTAGGAAAGTAGTAACCTGAAGAATCGTCCATAATGTGGAGTAGAAAAAACAGAAATGAAAGGAGCTGATAGGAAAGATGAAATGATCCACTCCAGCATTTGGCTTTGTTTGCTTAGAGCTGCTCTCACCTTGCTGGTTTGTTTTAATGCTCCAGTGAGAACAATTGCAGGCTCTGTCCAGTGGCATCTGTGGGCATCTGGCTTTCAGCAGCTCAGGGCCATCTGTTGCTTTCTTTTTTAATTTATTTACTTAATTTATTTGGTTGTATCAGGTCTTAGTCACAGCATGTGGGATCAATCTAGTTCCCTGACTAGTCTTAACTACTAGATCACCAGGGAAGTCCCTGTTACTTTGTTTATTGTACTTTGACCATTGACATCATAGTTTCCCAAAACAGTCTTGTGATTGTGTTATTTCCCAAAGAATAGGGACAAAGAAATTATCCTGAGGGTTAAAGTATCTGCTGACTTTTAAATGTGTTAAATTTTATTGGCCCCTGTCAGATGACTCTCAGGTGAGAATAGGTCACATTTCAAGGCTGTTTATTGCCTGTCATTAAACTATTGACTTCTAAATATAGTGACGATAGAGATGTCAGCCAGTTATCAAACAGTTATGTGCTGATAAATAACCACAGAGGGAGCTGTCTTTAAAAGGCCATGCAACAATGTTGGGTACCACCCGGGACCTGGAGCCTCCCATTTCCCAGCAGCATGCTGGGAGAGGCTGAGCTCCACACTGGGTTGATTGCTTCTATAGTTGCTTTTTCTTTTTTTTTATTGTTTGGCTGCATCATGTCTTAGCTGAGACATGTGGGATCTTCACTGAGGCACTCGGGCTTAGGTGCCCCCGTAGCATGTGAAATCTTAGTTCCCTGAGCAGACCAGGGATTGAACCTACAACCTCTGCACTGCAAGGCGGACTCTTAACTACTGGACCACCAGGGAAGTCCTGATTTCTTCTAAAGGAAGCTGAGCAACTGTTATAACCTTTTAAAAGAGGCTGATTTCTTCTTACACTTCTTTTATTAGGAAACTCCTAAAACAGTAGGAAGAATATAAATACCCATATACCCACCACCTAATCCGATACTGTAACATTTTCCCACATTTGAAAATATGGCAAATATATATATATATAAAATTATATATGTGTGTGTATACATATACACACATAAAATATATATAATTATATGTGTGTGTACATATACACACACATATATTTAGCAGGTGCATTTCAGTGTGAATTATAGAGATCAAGGCATTTTATGCTTAAATATTTCAGCATGCATACCCAAAATCTAAGGACATTTGCCTGTAATATGATTATGCCTGAGAAAATTAATTCCTAATATTACTTAATGGGCTTCTCAGGTGGCTCAGTGGTAAAGAATCCACCTGTCAATGCATGAAACCCGGGTTTGATCCCTGAGTTGGGAAGATTCCTCTGGAGAAGGAAATAGCAACCCACTCTTGCCTGGGAAATCTTATGGACAGAAGAGCCTGTCGGGCTACAGTACATGGGGTCTCAAAAGGGTCAAACATGACTTAGCAACTAAACAACAACAACAATATTACTTAATATTTAATCAATATTCAAATTTTTTCAACTGTTCCCCAAATATCTTTTATGGTAATTGTTCTTTCAAGGGCCAGTATTCTTGAATCAAGAATCAAGCACTTTATTTTACTGTTAGATCTTGTTAGTCTCTTTATTCTAGAACAGTCCCCTTCTTTCTGTGACAATGATCCTTTCAAGAGACTTGGGCAGTTGTTTTGTAGGATATTCCACATGTTCGTTTCATCAAACTGTACTCTCATGGTGTTTTTAACTTATTCCTCAAGTTTCTGCTTTTTCTTTAACCTAGAAATTACTCTTAAAGGCCTAATTAGATTCCTTTTTTTTTTTTTTTTGGCTGCACTGAGAGGCTTGTGGAATCTTATTAATAGTACCCCAACCAGGGATTGAACCACTGGACCACTAGGGAATTCCCTTAAAGGCCTAATTAGATTCTGATTACATGGTTTGGGCAAGAATACTTCATGAATGACACCAGGTATTAGTTTCCTATGGGTGCTATAACAAATTGCTACAAACTTGATGGTTTTAAAAAAACAGATATTTCTTCCTTCACAATTCTGGGAGCCAGAAGTTCAAAACAAAAAAATCAAGGTGTCCACAAGGACTGACTCACTCCAGAGACATGAGGGAAAAATCCATTCCTCCAACTTTTGGCGGCTGCATAACTTGACTTGTGGCCACTGTGGAGTCTCATCCCAAAGTCACAAGTGTGAGGTCTTGCACCAAGGCCATAGAATTGGAGCCCAAAACCAAGGTCATCTCTGAAACTGACTGAGCCCCTTTGTCAGTCAGTTGGTTCAGTCACTCAGTCATGTCCAACTCTTTGCGACCCCATGAATTGCCGCACGCCAGGCCTCCCTGTCCATCACCGTCTCCCAGAGTTCACTCAAACTCACGTCCATCAAGTCAGTGATGCCATCCAGCCATCTCATCGTCTGTCATCCCCTTCTCCTCCTGCCCCCAATCCCTTCCAGCATCAGAGTCTTTTCCAATGAGTCAACTCTTCACATGAGGTGGTCAAAGTACTGGAGTTTCAACTTTAGCATCATTCCTTCCAATAAACACCCAGGACCAATCTCCCCTAGGATGAACTGATTGGATCTCCTTGCAGTCCAAGGGACTCTCAAGAGTCTTCTCCAACACCACAGTTCAAATGCATCAATTCTTCCACACTCAGCCTTCTTCATAGTCCAACTCTCACATCCATACATGACCACAGGAAACACCATAGCCTTGACTAGACGGAACTTTGTTGGCAAAGTAATGTCCCTGCTTTTGAATATGCTGTCTAGGTTGATCATAACTTTCCTTCCAAGGAATAAGCGTCTTTTAATTTCATGGCTGCAGTCACCATCTGCAGTGATTTTCGAGCACCCAAAAATAAAGTCTGACACTGTTTCCACCGTTTCCCCTTTGTAACTGTTGTCAAAAGCTTGCTGATCATCAAGCTTCCTAACCCCAGTTAAGCAAAAATGCCCACCCTGGTAGTCACTCTACAGCACCCTAACCCATTACCTAATGCCACTCTTGCCGCAGGAATTTTGTCTGGAGACTATAAAAACTGGCTACTAACTCATGAAACGCATCAGCTCTCCCTTGAGCTGGCCCACTGTTCTAACAGCATTCCATTGACCCTCCCTGGTCTGTTAGGAGATTGGTCTGCTGTGCTCTCAGCACTCTCATCATCTCTGCTCTTTGTTCTTAGTAAACCCACTCCCTTCTGAAATGCTCTGTGTCTGGAAATTCTTTTCCACCCCGCTGTGACAGCCACATCACTCCAGTCTCTGCCTCTGTGTCATGTTGCTTTCTCCTCTATACTTGTGTGTATTGAGTCTTCTTCGGCCTCCCTCTTAGAGTGATAAGTGTGATTGCATTTAGAGCTCTCCCAGACAACCCAGGAGGATCTCCCCATTGCAAGACCCTTGATTTAAACACATCTGCAAAGACTCTATCCCAATGTAAGATAACCTTCACAAGTTCCAGGGATTAAGGCCTGGATATCTTTCGTTGTTGTTCAGTCAATTCAGTAGTGTCAGACTCTTTGTGACCCCATGGGCTGCAGCATGCCGGGCTTCCCTGTCCTTCAGGGATATCTTTAAGGGGATCAGTTTTTTCAGTACATACCAAATGCTATGTACTTCACAGGGCTTTGTGTCAGGGGGATCATAATGTCTACTTCTTCCATTATTCTTGACCTTAGTTTGATCACCCGATTAAAGTAGCAACCCTCAGGATCTCTTCCTTGTAGAAGTACTTTTTGCCCTTTTGAGTGGCAAGAAGGGTTATTTCTTTGGCAGTGTTACCAAACCATGTTTGTCTGCCTGATGCACAGCAAGCCAAATGCTAGGTTTGCAGTAGAGGGCTTATTAATAAAGCAGCCAACTGAGGGATGAGAGAACAAGCTTCAAATTTACTTCCCAAAAGACAAGGGGCTTGGGATATTCATGGGATAAAGCTGAGGTGTGGTGAAAAGTAATTGGAGATAAGAGAAAGGTGCTGTGATCAACATTCTGCTCGGGAACAACTAAGCTACAGGCCTCTTATTGGGACCTGTGTTCAGACAATGACTGTGTTAGCTCTGAGAGTGAAGCTTTTGTCCCTCTGATGTCAAAATGTCATCCAGTAGACACTTGTGCATATCCAGATGGAGGGTCTTCATTGGCTGTAGCTCAAACCAGACACAGCCAGCTAGCTCCAAGTCTCAAAAAACAACTTGGGCAAACATTGTTTGAGCTATGTGGTGTTTGGAGAACATGCAAGTTTCTGTAAAAACAAAGTGAGCTTGATTAGTGAAGGCAGGTTACTATTATTACTTATTAACAGCTAACTGCTGACTACCGTTGGTTTCAGCACCATGTGAATGAATATCCAGCCTCCATCACACTTGACCTAATGATTTTGGCATCCACTGATGATCTTTGCTTGTGTAGGAAAGGGAAAAATTTTCCTTGCCCTTCTTAGGGTCCCAGGTTCGTTCTGAAAAATCAACCTGACAAAGACAGATTAACAGGAGAAAAATATACATATTAAGTTTTACATAACACAAGCCTTCATAAACAAATGAAAGCCCAAAGACATGGCAAAACATACTCGCTTATATGTTAGGTTGAATGAAAGAGGCAATTGTGGGCAAGTGTCTAAACTATGTGGGGAGGCTAAAGGAAGATAAGGATTATTTTAACAAGTTCTGTTTTTGTTGCAAGATCTTCGTTCCTTAACCGGGAACTTAACCCAGGTCATGGCAATGAAAGGACTGAGTCTTCACCACTTCCAGGAAATTCCCAGCAAGTTTTGTTTCTACAGAATTCTCTTGGGCTCAGCTTTTTGTTCTGGTTCAGGGAGTTCAGTTCAGTTCAGTTGCTCAGTTGTGTCTGACTCTGTGACCCCATGGACTGCAGCTTGCCAGGCTTTCCTGTCCATCACCAACTCCCGAAGCTTGCTCAAACTCATGACGTCGAGTTGGTGATGCCATTCAACCATCTCATCCTCTGTTGTCCCTTTCTCTTCCTGCCTTCAATCTTTCTCAGCAGGTCTTTTCCAATGAATCAGTTCTTTGCATCATGTGGCCAAAGTATTGGAGCTTTAGCTTCAATATCAATCCTTCCAATGAATATTCAGGACTGATTTCCTTTAGGATTGACTGGTTTGATCTTGCATTCCAAGGGACTCTCAGGAGTCTTCTCCAACACCACAGTTCAAAAGCATCAATTCTTCGGCATTCAGCTTTCTTTATAGCCCAACTCTCACAACCATATATGACTACTGGAAAAACCCTAGCTTTGACTAGACGAACCTTTGTTGGCCAAGTAATGTCTCTGCTTTTTAATATGCTGTCTAGGTTCAGGGAGGGCACCTTTCAAATGGGAACTGCCACTCAAGTTTGCAAAATGACGATTTTCCAATTATTTACTTTTTCTATACTTATTTTTATATTCTCCTATAAAATAAGTAATCTCTCATCAACTGGTACTTTAACCTGAATTACTTGTTCCTGCAAAGGTAAGGGAAATGATTCATTCTTTTCCTCTATTTATAGTATCATGTAAGAGGTTGGTGTTAAAGTGTAAAAGTGTCCTCCAGTGGTGGTAAAGGAATTTCCCTTTTTTGTATACATGTGTCCAGGAAATTTTCCTGTGGTTTGTTATGACCGTATCAAATGCCTCATTGAGACTCAGACATCCTGAGATACTGGCCTCCCCTTCATCTCTCCTTTTAGAGCCGTGAGCATGGAACTGCCACTGGGGTTGGCACGACATCCTCAGTGAACCCGTGTTAGTTATTGTATACCAGGCTCCTACCTCTAACGGCTTGAGGAATTCCAAAATAACAAAAGCAAGCTTGGTGAAGGTTGAACAACATTCCTTAAATTGGTTGATAAGAACATCACCAAGTTAGCTGGGCTTAAGATACTGAAGCACAAAGGTGATTGTACATCTTCACTGTTTCCTCCAACCTCCTCTCTCTCGACACACATTGGGTTGGGTCATTCATTGTGGGCACCACCTTTGTGGTTGTATTTTTGCCAAAATACCCAGAGGTCATTTATCTTTTTCTTTCTATTTATTTGTTCCTTTCATTTCCTTCTATTTAGTTTTTGTGTGTGTGCTAAGTTGCTTCAGTCGTGTCTGACTCTGTGACTGGGTGGACTGTAGTCTGTCAGGTTCCTCTGTCCATGGGGATTCTCCAGGCAGAAATTCTGGAGTGGGTTGCCATGCTCTCCTCCAGGGGATCTTCCTGACCCAGAGATGAAACCTATGTCTCTTGTCTCCTGCACTTATAGACGGGTTCTTACGCCACCATTTAGTTTAAAAATATTTATTTACTTGGCTGCAGTATTTGAGATCTTTAGTTGCTGCATGTGGGATCTAGTTCTCTGACCGGGATTGAACCCGGCCCTCCTGCATTGGGAGGGTGGAGTCTTAACCACTGGACCATCAGGGAAGTCGTTATTTCTGATAAGTATCTATGTCTCCATCTGTGTCAGCAAAGCAGAGCGGATCCCCTGCCCCCAGTCAGGCCACCTGTGTTTCTCTCTTCATATTTCTTCTCTCAGACATCCCATGTCCCCCCCCCACCCCCACCACAGGCCCGCAGACTCCGCCTATGTATGTATGTCCTGTGTGGCAACAATGTGGTTTACCGGCCAAGGTAAAGTATTATGAACACATCAGTTTACTTTGAGAACTAGCAACAAAAGGGGAGAAAGGAGGCATTTATCCTGCCTTTCCCATATGAACCATGCTTCAGGGTAACCCAACAACCTTGATGAGGGACACTTGTTTTTCATTAAAGCATTCCAGTTAATATGTGAAGAGAAAATAATATAATTCAAAAACCAGTATTTCATAACCCCTCATGAAATAACTGATTCAGGCAAAACTCATCTGTGTATGTAACTGTCAGTTGGAAGGTTGATGGGGAAGCCTTACACAGCAGAGTTAATGGCCATCTGAACACATCACGCACCCTCAGCTTTACTTGAGAGGGACAAGCAAGCAGGACTTGCTTCCTGAGGGAACACAACAGGAATCACAGCACTTGAGAAGGAATCTTGTCCTAGGCTCCTCCTCACCTGGTGGAATCCAAATCTAATTAAACCTTCAGGTTTGGTAAGTGGAAACACAAGGGATGGAGGAAAAAGTTAAATGATGCTCCATTCTACAGGACAAAATGAACCTACTTCTGTGTAGATGGTCTCCAAAAAAATAAGAGAGAGACAGAGATTTAAGAAATACCAAATGCAATGAGTAGATGTTCTTGAGATCCTGGTTTGAACACTTCAACTAAAATAAAATCTGAGGAAATTTGAATAACCAACTTAGGTTTTAGAGTATACCACAGTTATTGTGAATGTTTTGGGTGTGCAAAAGCATTCAGTTCAGCCACTCAGTCCTGTCAGACTCCTTGTGACCCCACGGACTGCAGCACGCCAGGCTTCCCTATCCATCACCAACTCTGCAGCTTGCTAAAACTCATGTCCATCAAGTCGGTGATGCCCTCCAACCATCTCATCCTCTGTTGTCCCCCTGCCTTCAGTCTTTCCCAGCATCAGGGTCTTCCCCAATGAGTCAGTCCTTCACATCAGGTGGCCAAAGTATTGGAGTTTCAGCTTTAGCATCAGTCCTTCAAATGAATATTCAGGACAGATTTCTTTTAGGATCGACTGGCTTGATCTCCTTGAAGTCCAAGAGACTCTCAAGAGTCTTCTCCAACACCACAGTTCAAAAGCATCAATTCTTTGGCGCTCAGCTTTCTTCACAGGTCAACTCTCACATCCATACATGACTACTGGAAAAACCATAGCTAGCTTTGACTAGACGGACCTTTGTTGGCAAAGNTTCAGGATTTGAAATAGCTCAACAGGAATTCCATCACCTCCACTAGCTTTGTTTGTAGTGATGCTTTCTTAGGCCCACTTGACTTCACATTCTAGGTGAGTGACCATACCATCGTGAATATCTGGGTCGTGAAGATCTTTTTTGTACAATTCTTCTGAAAATAGCTTAGTGAACCTCAGGTACCACAACATCCAGTTTCAACAGCTAATCGAGATGTTACCATGTTGCATCATCTGATCCTTTTTTCTATCTCCTTTGCTGAAGTATTTTAAAACAAATCCCAGGCCTCATGACATTTCACCCCTACATTCTTATGTATGCATCTCATTCCTTTTTTTATTACGTTTTATTACATAACCATAATGCTATTGCAGTGGCCACAGGACTGGGAAAGGTCAATTTTCATTCCAATCCCAAAGAAAGGCAATGCCAAAGAATGTTCAAACTACCACATAATTGCACTCATCTCACACGTTAGCAAAGTAATGGTCAGAATTCTCCAAGCCAAGCTTCAACAGTATGTGAACTGTGAACTTCCAGATGTTCAAGCTGGATTTAGAAAAGGCAGAGAGGAACTAGAGATCAAATTGCCAACATCCGTTGGATCATTGAAAGAGCAAGAGCGTTCCAGAAAAACATCTGCTTCATTGACTACACCAAAGCCTTTGACTATGTGGATCACAACAAACTGTGGAAAACTCTTTAAAGAGATGGGAATACCAGACCACCTGACCTGCCTCCTAAGAAATTTGTATGCAGGTCAAGAAGCAACAGGTAGAACTGGACATGGAACAACAGACTGGTTCCAAATAGGGAAAGGAGGACATCAAGGTATGTGAGTTTGAGTGAACTCTGGGAGTTGGTGATGGACAGGGAGGCCTTGCGTGCTGTGATTCATGGGGTCTCAAAGAGTCAGACATGACTGAGTGACTGAACTGAACTGAAGCTATTTTCTCTTAATTTTATATTTTTGAAAATGTCTATAAAATGAAAAATCAAGTATTACATTGTTGACCACAAACTCTGGATAGAACATAACAAAATTACACCCTGTCTTTACATGCAGTGGAATATATTCNAGACATGACTGAGTGACTGAACTGAACTGAAGCTATTTTCTCTTAATTTTATATTTTTGAAAATGTCTATAAAATGAAAAATCAAGTATTACATTGTTGACCACAAACTCTGGATAGAACATAACAAAATTACACCCTGTCTTTACATGCAGTGGAATATATTCTACTTCTTCCATCAGATAGAATAAATTATCCTAACATTTTCTTATAAACGCAGTTGAAAGTAAAAGATATCTCTAACTGCAGATGAATGCGGCCCTCATCTCTTTATGATAAAGACATAAAGAATGTCTTGAGGACTTCCCTGGTGGTGCAGTGGATAAGATTCCACCTGCCAATGCAGGGTACACGGGTCTGATCCCTGGTCCAGGAAGACTCCATGTGCTGAGGAAGAACAAAGCGGTGCGCCACAACTATGGAGCCTGAACTCTAGAGCCAGAGAGCTGCAACTACTGAAGCCCGAGTGCCTAGAGCCTGTTCTCCACAAGAGAAGCCACCACAATGAGAAGCCTGAGTACCACTAGGAAAAGTAAGTTCCACTCACCGCAACCAGAGAAAAGCCCACACAGTAACGACGACCCAGCACAGCCAAAAATAAATTAAAAAAAAAAGTCCTAAACATTTCCACCATCTTATCCAGGCATTGCATTTTCTTTCCATACAGAAGAAAGCTGTGGCTGTCCCACTCAGCTGCAGGCTCTTTTCACAGCATCTCCTCTAGGGCGAAATGCTATTTTCACATGTAATTGCCACAGTGCTTATTTCTCTGCCAGGCTGCCTGCATTTTACACACCTGCTCCCTGCTTCATGGAGGACAGCTTCTTATCCCACCTTAGAATTACAATGCAGCTGGGTTTAACTATCTTACGAGGTTCCTTCTCCTACTCCACGTGTATTACATCTGTAAAGAGCGAACTTTTTCTGTGATAGGAAAGAATGTGAAGTCAAAAGGAGGATTTGACTTGCCAGAGTCACAGATTTTCAGTCAACAAGCACACTAGCTTCCTTCCCCAAGTTCAGTCCCCATCCTACACACGTGTGCACTGGAAAACAGACACGAAGACGCGCAATGACAGAAACAAAGAGACCCCGCAAATATTCATTCTCCTTCATTAAAAATGTTAAGTTATAAACATTTTGATTCATAAATAGTCAAAGTGCATGGTGCCCCTCATCCTTTCTTGAAGCCAAATGTCCTGTCCTCCTAGAGATTTCATCAACCCTCTCCAAAACTAGTATTTTACCCCAGAGAGGTAAGTCTCCTCCAGTTCCCTGAGTTCACATTTATTTAATGCTACAGGCCCACCTAGCCCTGCCCAAGAAAAGGACCAGTCATTGTCCCAGGAGGGCAGAAAGGGCAGAGAGTGCACAACTGGAAGGGAAGAGCTCCCAAGTGCGGGCAGCTCCTCAGGAATGATCTCCCTGTCAAAGATAAGTTGGTTTTGCAAAAGGCTCGAGTCGAAAGGAAGGTGGAACTGTCCTCTAGGCTCCTCCAGCAGACCCTCTGCAGACCCACGGTCCTGAGGCTCAGTTCAGGGCCCTCTGCCTCCATGGGAGGTGCACAGTTCACAGTGTTCCATAGACGCTGACTTTGACCAGAGAGATGCTCTCCATGTACTGGTTCCGGCCTTTCTCATACAGGACGTAGAGTTGTGGGGCCTGGTCCTTCCCACCCACGCTGCCCTCCAGGGCGGTCAGCGATGAGTAGCCACTGGGCCCCGGCCACAGCTGGACTGTCTCCTTCCTCCAGGAGGTACCATTGCTGAAGCTCCAGCGGAGGGTCAGGTTCACTCCTGGGAACAGCAGCAGAGTCAGGGAGATGAAGGGCTTCCCTCCTGGACAAGGCGGCCTTCTTTCGGTCACAGGGGCTCCCCCGCCCGCCCCACCCCACCTGGCATATACTCACGGAACTCTGGATGGGCTGGGTTGGAGAAGAACACAATGCCAGAGCTGGTGGCTACAGCCCCTGCAGCTACCACAGGGTCCACGAGCTCCGTGTCAAAGGTCACATCCCGAGGCCTCAGGGTGTCACAGGCATCGTAGCTGCGGAGGATGATGCGGCAATGGCAGTGGTAGTTGTTTTGGTTCCGTGCGTTGATGACGACTGAGCCATCAGGGAGCTCGTAGGGCTGAGTGGAGAGAAGAGGGTCAGGAAGACCCAGGGCAGGGGCAGGGCCCAGGGCCCGGTCCCCGAGGGAGCAAGGCTGGCTGGCACAGAGCTGGGCAGCCAGACCCGGGGTCTGTGAGTGAAACAGGCCTCCGGAGGGCCGAGCAGGTTGGGCGGGTGGGGAACAGCCCGTGGAATCCTCACCTGGCACTCATCGGGGTTGAAATCATTTTCCCGCTTGGGCTGGCCATAGGGGATGCCGCTGACCCCACCTCCATAGCGCCAGGAGACGCCGTGGTCATCGCTGAGCAGGCAGAACACCCCGTCCCGCTCCAGCGTCCCGTGTCCACACACGATGAGCCGGCCCTTCCGAGGCTCCCGCTGTTTCTGTGGGGAAAGGATCGGGATGCTGCAGACAGAGACAGTGAGGAGGCTCAGGCAGGAAAGGGGGACCCCTCACCTCCTATGTTTGAGGGTACCCCCAGTCCCCTTCTGTTCTATCCTTGCTGCAGGTCCTGCAAGCCTTGCAAACACCCACTGACTGAATTTAGCTTTTTGGCAGAATAAACTCCTTGGGGGTATACAGGGTATACTCTGGACAGGCTGTGCAAAGGACAAGGAGGCCTAGCCACAGGCATCAGATGGGAACTTAAACCCAACCTGTGTTCATGGAGCAAGCTCTGGCCCCTGGCACAGGCTTGTGTCTGCCCAAATAGAGAGGTTTTTTTCCCCTAATCTGCATGGGATTTTCTAAGTTTTTTCTAATCTGTACATGGATTCAGTTCAGTTGCTCAGTCATGTCCGACTCTGTGAGTCCGTGGACTGCAGCATGCCAGGGTTCATGGATTGTTACATGGTTTGGGGCAGCCCTGTGGACAACCCTCAAACAGAATGCCCCTGGCAAAATTCCACCTTCCCTGGGTAGAGTGTTCTTCCCAGGACGTCCCTTTCTTCCACTGAATCCCATCTAAAACAGAAAAATCTGACTTCACAGGATCTTGTCTTTGCGAAGGAGTCTGTTTGGGGGCAGACTCTCTACAAGGCAGCTCCTTCCACCCATCTCAGGACAGAGACCTGAATGCCAGAGCCCGGTCCTGGGGCAAACATCTCGGTGCCTATATCCAGGGAGAGGTTCCGCGGCGAGCTCCAGGAAACACCGTCATCCTTACTCCACACCAGCATGGTAGAGGCCACCTGGCAGCCAGCCTTATGAGCACAGAGGGAGTAGAAAAGGAAGACCACGCCTGTCGTTGTGTCGCTCACCACTGCCCCCAAGTTCAGCCCATCTGGGGTCTCCCCATCATCCACAATGAAAGCTGTTGGAGACCATGTGCTACCTAAAGAAAAAAAGGAAGAGACCCAGGGTAAGCACTTTGAAGGTCCCCTTTCCACCACTCCCTGCCATTTTCACCTCCTGGCTAGGGACCCAAGGCTTTAGGATGGCCCCGAGGCCTACAAGATCTGCCCCTCCTTACCTCTCTGACCTTCTACCTTTGTTCACTCCATCTAGCCACACAAACTCATTTACTGAATATCCCCCTCCCTCCTTGGGGCATCTAAGCTTGTTACACTGCTTAGCATGCTCTTTCTCAAGGCTCACTCACCTCCTCTGAGTCTGCTAAAATGTCACTTAACATTGCAGTCAAGCTCTAGCACTCTCCTTATCTCTTGCCCTATTTTGTTTTTTTTCCACTGTACTTATTACCTCCCAACAACAAAAAAACACATTTAGTTATTTATTATGTATATTGGCTGTCTCCCCCATCTCCTATCCTATGAAGGCAAGGATTTTTGCTCTGTTTTGTTCATAACTGTATTTACAAAACCTGGAACAATGCCAAGTATATAGTAAGTGTTCAATAAATGTTTGAATGTATGCTCAACTCCTTGGTGATCCTAATTTCCAGCTCACTGCCCTGACACCTTCCCTCCTCAGGTTCCCTCTACTTCTCAGGGATCCAGCAGCCTTAGGGCCCTAAAGGCAGGTCAAGCTCCCCACCCATCCAACGTCTTGTGACCCAGTCATCTTTATACCCTGGTCCATTGACCTCCGCAGAGCTATGAATTTAGCTCCTTTATCCGATGTCGACATTTTTCTGGCCTCAGCAAAGGCAAGGAGAGTGCCCCGAGGAGTGGTGGTGATGAGAGGGATTCGGAAGGTGTCCACGGAGCCGATCTGCTTCCCACTCACCCACAGCAGTTGCTCCATGGTCACAAGTGGATGAACCTAGGAAGAGGAAGGGTCAACAGAACAAGGTGACTTTGGGTTTTAGAGTGAATGAAGAGAGGCTTGGAGTCAGATTTCTCTGGGAGAGGCACGGAGATGGGGATCCGGTGTGCGAGCTGGGGTCCTAGAACTAGGAAGGAGGACCCGAGGAGAGTTTAGAGCGAAACTGGTGGCTCAGAGCGAGGAAGGGGCTACGACTGGACAATGAGCCCTCAGGGACAGGGAGACCTCAAATAGGGAAGAAGCCTGAAAGAGGAGACTCAGAGGGAAAGAGGACGAGGACCAGAGAGGGAAAGGGACTAGGAAAGGAGGAGACGGGGTCGGAGGGTTTCTTGGAGGAGAAAGCGATCAGCAGCCCCTGTCCCGGGGGAGACAACCGGGCAGAGATAGCCCGCGTGGGTCGGGGACGGAGCTATGCAANTGGAGGGGGGCGGGAGGTTGAGAAGGTATGGAGTTGGGGGGAAGGTAGGAACGTGTCACTCACCATGATGGGCAGCCAGTAATAGTTGAGTTGAGGATTCTCAAAGTTTTTACCCAGTCCAGGGATGCGACCCGTGAAAAAAAAGAAGGACAGGACCCCTACGGGAGAAATCTGGACGTCACTGTCACTCCTCTGAGGTCACCTCTTAAACTGTCCAGTGCCCCTATCCTCTGTCCCTGTAACACCCTGCCCTGGTCCTTACCGACACCTCCAACCACCAGCAGCTTCCCAAAGAACAGTAGGAGGTCTGTGACTTTGTCCAGGACGACCACCCTGTATAAAGTGTTGGAATCCAAGTTAGGGATAAGAGGCCTGCCTGGGCTGGGAATAGAACTGGCTGCATCATTTTCTGTGATAGATGCAACATGAAAGCTATTCACATTTCAAGATGGAGGGAGCAGAGATTAAACCAAGCCCAAGGCCCTTCTGAGCACAGCCCACTTGTGGGTGGGAGATGACGGGTGGGGGGGGGCGGTGGTGACAGCCTGACCTGACAATGTTCCGCATGAGCAGCATGAAGGCGTTTTTGGCTGAGACACAGAAATTCTTCCCGTAGATGGCAATCTGGGTGAGGTGGCAATTTCAGAGTTAGCTGTGGTGAGCTCACCTGGGCCAGGGCGGGAGGTCAGGGTCAGGAGTGCCCAGAGCAAGGGGTTGCTCGTATAGTGCGCTCACCATGATGTATGCATTGCGGTTCAGGAACTTGATGAACTTTTCCAAACACCAGAGGCAGCACTTGAAGCAGCACAGGATACAGCGAGTCAACGGGTTCTGGGCTCCTAGGGGTAAGAAAGGCTCATGTTTGGTCACTGGCTCCTGATAGGTGCCCCTGCCCCATCAGGGATACAGCTGATTAGCCCAGCCTCGGCCAGCCCCCAGCCTCTGCTCACCTCTCAGTTTGTGGTCAATGTATTCCAGGATGACCCGGGCTATCTGCACCAGGGTCAGGATGAGGGCTCCAAAGGCTAGTGACCCCGTGTGGTAACTGCAGGGGATTGGTGGTTAGAGGCAGACCCAGGAGCCCTGGGCCTCCTAGGTTCACAATTCCCAGTCCTTTGCCCTGGACTTACCGAAGTGTGCGCAGGAAGGCAGAACCTAGGGGAAAGATAGGGATGTCCCGGGGCTTGTGGAAGGCCCAGTAGAAGGAAGCAAAGGCCCCAGCCAGGACACACTGGCCCAGGGCCAGTACCCAGTTGATGGTCCAGAATAGCCCCAGAACGGCATAGATTTGCAAGTTGAAGAGAGAACGCTGTGCCAGGCCTGTGGACTGGTAGCCCTGGAAGACGCACATTAGCCCGGGACAAGAGGCGTTCACTTGCTCCTGTGGAGGAGGGCAGAGGATGTAAACAGCCTTCCCAGAGCTGGGGAAGCCCGTTCCTTCTAGGAGATTTATCTCTGGGTTCAGACAGGGTTCAGCTTGCCTATTGTGTGAGCATAACTTGCTTCCTTCAGTCTCCAGTCTCTGCAATAGCACAAGAGCTCCCAGGCTGTGCTGTTGTTGTGCCGCTGCTGCAGCTCAGTCGTGTCCGGCTCTGTGACCCCGTGGACTGTAGCCCACCAAGCTCCTCTGTCCATGGGATTTCCCAGGCATGAATATTGGAGTGGATTGCCTTTTCCTACTCCAGGGAATCTTCCTGACCCAGAGATTGAATGCTTGTCCCTTGTATCTTGTGTGTTGACAGGCAGGTTCTTTACCACTGTGCCACCTGAGAAGCCCTGTAGTAGCCAAGCCTTAATGGTATGGAAGCAGTGTGACCAGTGCCTAGCTCTCCCTTGGATTCCATCAGCTGTCCTCTTCCAGAGCAGCCTCTGCAACTTCAACCAAAACACTTTGTAGCAAAGTTGAACAGACTGGGTACCAGATGATACTAAGGAATTGTTCATTTTGCTTGGTGTGATAATGGTGTAATGGTTATGCTTTTTAAAAGTCCTTTATCTGTTGAGATCCATCCTGATATATGTATTGATGAAATGGCACAGTGTTCAGAATTTGCCTCTTAAAGCTCCAGAAAGAAAAAAAAATTGCAGGGGCTTGGGGAATGGTGGAGAGACAGAGAAAAAGAACAGAAAGCTGAATGTTATGGAATCTGAGTATGGGGATTCTCTATGTTTGTGTGTGTCTGCAAATGTCTCTAATACAAATAAAAAAAAAAAGATTTGTCTCCTAAAGCAAAGGAAATAAACAAGTGGGACCTACTAAACTCACAAGCTTTTGCACATTAAAGGAAAACTGTTGAAAAAAACAACCTACTGAATGGGAGGAAATATTTGCAAATGACATGATCAATAAGGGNAAAAAAAAATAGATTTGTCTCCTAAAGCAAAGGAAATAAACAAGTGGGACCTACTAAACTCACAAGCTTTTGCACATTAAAGGAAAACTGTTGAAAAAAACAACCTACTGAATGGGAGGAAATATTTGCAAATGACATGATCAATAAGGGATTAATAGCCAACATAGAAAAACAGCTCATACAACTCAACATAAAAAAGAAAAACAAACACACACACCTGATTTAAAAATGGGCAGAAGAACTGACCAGACATTTTTGCAAAGAAGAAATGTGGATGGGCACCAGGCACATGAAAAGATACTCAACATTGCTAATCATTAGGGAACTACAAATCAAAACCACAGTGAGATATCACATCATACCTGCCGCCATGGCTGTCATCAAAAAAATACGACTGAGGTTGGCAAGGATTTGGAGAAAAGGAAACCCTTGTACACTGTTGATGGGAATGTAAATTGTTTCAGTCACTGTGGAAAACAGTGTTGGAATTTTCTCAAAAAGCTAAAAGTAGAACTACCATTATGACCTCGGAATTTCACTTCTGGATATATCAGCTAAGTCGCTTCAGTCGTGTCCAACTCTGTGTGATCCCATAGGCGGTAGCCCACCAGGCTCCCCCGTCCCTGGGATTCTCCAGGCAAGAACATGGAAGTGGGTTGCCATTTCCTTCTCCAATGCATGGAAGTGAAATTGAAAGTGAAGTCGCTCAGTTGTGTCCAACTCTTAGCGACCCCATGGACTGCGGCCCACCAGGCTCCTCTGTCCATGGGATTTTCCAGGTAAGAGTACTGGAGTGGGGTGCCATCTGGATATATACCACCCCTCAAAAAAAAAAAAAAACAACCCACTAACTGGAAAAGATCCATGTTCTCCCAATGTTCATAACAGCCTTATTTTCAATTGCCAAGGTGTGGAAGCAACCTGTGTCCATCAACAGATGAATGGACAAAGACATGGTATATATCAATATATACAGTGAACTACTACTCAGCCATAAACAGGAACATTTGCAGCAACATGGATGGACTTGGAGGATGTTATGCTAAGTGAAATAAGTCAGACAGAGAAGGACAAATACTGTATGGTATCACTTATATGTGGAATCTAAAAACCTCAACCAACTAGTGAATATAACAAAAAAGATGCAGACTCATAGAGGACAAACTAGTGGCTACCAGTGGGGAGAGAGGGGAGCAGGATGGGGCAATATAACTACTTGGTATAAAATAAGCTGCAAGGATATATTTACAGCATGGGGAATATGCCCAGTGTTTCATAATAACTATAAAATGGGTGTGCCCTTTAAAAATTGTGAGTCACTGTGGTATACACTTGTAACTTATATAATACTGTACATCAAAGATACTTAAAAAATCAAACAAACTTCTCTTTCCTTGGGACTTCCCTGGCAGTCCAGTGGTTAAGGCTCCATCCGTTCACTGCACGGGGCTTGGGTTCTATCTCTTGTCAGGGAACTAATATCCCACATGCCACGTGATGCAGCAAAAAATAAAAAATAGAAAAAAACACCAAAACTAAAGTTTTTCCATAAAAAGTGACAAAAATCTTGATAACTGTTGAAACTGATTGTATGTTTGAAATTTTATAACAAGAGGGAAACTACTTTCCACTTTTTATGTAATTGTGGGTTTGTGTCTGTTGCCATGCTAGGTCCTAAGCGAGTTGAGAGCAACAACTACTTCATCTGGGGCTGTGTATAAGCAGTGCCTGGATCCTCCTTAAGTGATCTCCCTCTCCTTTTTCAGTGTGTGGCAAATGTATATGGGTGGGCTTCCCTGGTGGCTCAGGGGTAAAGAATCTGGTTGCCAGTGCAGTAGACACAAGTTCCATCCCTGGGTTGGGAAGGTCCCCTGGAGAAGGAAATGGCAACCCACTCCAGTATTCTTGCCTGGGAAACTCCATGGATAGAAGAGCCTGGTGGGCAACAGTCCATGGGGTCTCAAAGAGTGGGACACAACTGAGCAACTAAGCAACAATGCCTGTGGGCATAGCTCACAGTCCCAGTTCTGATGCAACGGCCACATGAAAGCTTTGACAATAAATAGCCAGCAGTCCAGCCCGAACTCCCTGGGAAGCTCACAGAGGAGAATTTGGGGAAGCAGTTTCTCTCCTGGGCACCCAGGGAACCCTCCTGCCTACTGTCTAGAACAGTGTGTTCTGAGGAAGACTAAAAATAACCTAAACAAAACCCACCTACAGATACCAGCTCTTATCAGGTACCAGCCATTATACTAAGCACTCTAATGTACCCAGTGTCCTTTCATCTTCTCGACTACCCTGAAGCACAGATATTCAGATTATCTCCATTTTACAGGTAAGTGAAGTGACCCAGAAAGGATGAAGTGGTTAATGTTCCTCTGGGCAGAGAAACATCCTGAGGAGGGAGGGCGATGTTCTGGGATCTGCCTGCCTCAGGGCCTGGCGGCACAGCACGCCTCCTCTTTCACCACAAGGGGTGGGCAGAGGTGCTCCGTGGGAGATCTGGAGTCTCCTAGGGGCCGCTGTGTGACCCTGGGTGAGCCCCTTGCCCCCTCTGGTCCTGTCTCCTCTGTACAATGAGGGATTTGGACCACTTGGCCTCTAAGATCCCCTCAGCCCTCTTGAGGCCCTCCACGACACCCCCAGATCCTCACCACGGGGTCGCATGATGTATTCATGGGCACTTTCTCACAGCCGGGCAAACTGCTGTTGGGCGCCCAGAACACGTACTGGGGTTGCCCTGATGTGGCCAGGAATCCAGAAGGGAGTCAAAGAAAGCACGGTGATGGGGAGACTACACAGATCCCCTCCCCTCCTCAGCCACCCCTTCCCAGGCGCTTGAGCAGGTTGCTCACTGCATAGAGGGGCTGAAATTCAGCCTGTGCTTGCTCTTTCATGGCAGGGCTGTGTCTGCTGGGCAGAAGGGGTACCTTCTTCCGATGGCACTAGTATTGTCCTGCCCCCCACCCCCAAGGGCTTCAGGAGGGGTGAGCCATGTGGGCAAAGGATACAGAGCGATTATAGCCCAGTAGGCAATGCAGACAAGCAGGAGGGCGAAGGTGACCAGCGGGTAGAACATGGTGGACATCATGTATCCTACAGCCCTGCAAGGGAGATGAGAGCAGTCCATCAGTGAGGCTACCTCCCCACCCCCCATCCTCTCTTGGGGTTGACCCTGGCACAGGCCACACCTCTGCCCTCTCCCGGGCCTGCCCCATACCCCTAAGACTGGGCACATAGTAGGTGTTCACTGGAAGAACTGAACTGAATAAATCAGGCTCAAGAGAGCTTTAGAGGAAACTAGAGTCACAGATGGAGAAGGCAATGGCACCCTACTCCAGGACTCTTGCCTGGAAAACCCCATGGACAGAGGAGCCTGGTAGGCTCCAGTCCATGGGATCACTAAGAGTAGGACACGACTGAGCGACTTCACTTTCACTTTTCACTTTCATGCATTGGAGAAGGAAATGGCAACCCACTCCAGTGTTCTTGTCTGGAGAATTCCAGGGACAGGGGAGCCTGGTGGGCTGCCATCTGTGGGGTCACACAGAGTCGGACACGACTGAAGTGACTTAGCAGCAGCAGCAGAGTCACAGAGAAGCCACCAGGGGGGGCTTTAGGGACAGTAAGGGCCTATTTCCTATTTTAGGCACTCGACAAGACACTAATTAATTAAATCCTTATGACCACCCTACAATATAGGAACTATCACCACCCCCATTTTACAGATGAGTAAACTGAGGCACGGAAAGGCTAAGCTTCACAGCAGTGTTAATCACCACGCTATGCTACGCCCTTTCCTCCACTGCCCTGCCATCTTTCCAGCGCTCCCATTTTTGGCCTGCCCCTTCGCCCTCTGCCCCTTCTCCTTCCCAGGCAGGCCTGACCTGCTGGCCTCCTTCAGGAGGGCGATGGCGATGCAAATCCGCTGCCGCAGGAAGATGAGCATCAGCAGCAGGACGCCTTCGAGCACAGCCAGTATGATCACTGAGGGTAGACAGGGAGCAGAGGGGCCTGGGTCAGGGCCAGGGCAGCTTTTGGGCAGCCAGTGGTTCACGGCAGGCAGGGCACTCACAGGCGGCTAGCCAGGTCTCCTGAACGTTTCTGTAGGCACTGAGGTTGGTGGTTATGCCCAGCTGGGAGATGGAGGCACCCTTGTCCCGCAGCACGCGGTATTCTTCCCAGCAGTGGTAGATGCCATACGCCAGCACACTCAGCACCCCTATGATCAGCACAAACACCAGGGGCCCGGCCACCAGCCGTAGAAGCAGGATAAACAGCAGGCTCAGAACCAAAGCCACGCCTAGTGCACTGTGGGCAGGGAAACATAAGTGAGGGTCACCCCACATTGCTCGGATCTTTCCCTGTGCAGAGGCCACAGATGTCTTTCTTCAAACCCCTAATGTCTCTAAATCAGAGCCACTCTACCTCCACCCCACCCCACCCCCCTTTTCTTATAAATCCTATTGTACTTGGGATCCTTTCGGACCTCTGGCTCCTCCTCGCCTGCCCAAAGCTTCTGTTTCAGATGGTGGTCTAGGGGACAGAGAGGAACAGTGGGGAGAAAAGAAGGACGAGAGGGCAGAGGAACCTGGTGACTCACACAAGAATCCAATACCAGGACTGGGCAAAGTCTTCAAAGATCTTGACACTGATGTCACGGGCATTGAGGCTGTCGAGAAGACCACTGTTGGAGAGAGAGAGAGTCAGATGGGGCTGTGAGTAGGAAGGGGGGGTGGGACAGAGATGGAAGGGCAAGGGAGTGCCCACCTGATGCTCTGGGAGATGGATGTGTTGGAGATCCCTGGGAGCTCGGGCACCGTACTATTGGTCCATGGGAAACAGCGCCCCAGAGCTGGAGGGAGAGAACGGGGGAGGGGGACCACAGAGATAACATCAAAGTCTCTGCCCCACCCCCCACCCCCGAAATGCTGCTAGGACAGAGTAGAGAAGGGCTCTGCACCCTGCAGAGGGCAGTTCTTGACTCCATAGCAGAAAGGGAGCACCTGCCCCAAGGAGCCCAGTCTGGCTTCCTTCACTGTCTCTTCATGTCCCTTCCTCCATGCCCTGCCACTGCCTCGGTTAGACCCTCCTGCCTCTTGCAGCACCTCCACTCCCACCCCTGCCACCCTTCAATTCAGCCTCTGCTAGAGTGTCTGGGAGACACGGCACAGCCAGGACCTGGCATTCCAGGCTCAAAGTCACTCTGCTAGACGCACTACCCTGGACAGTGCCCACGCTTGACATCCAGGCTGTGAGTCCCCACCGTCTGAACCCAGCCCCTTTCCCGTCCCCTCCGTACCTTTGCTCTCCTTCCTCTAGAAATTCATCCATTATGCCCCATTCAGCTCCATCTGCATCTCCCCTCCTGCAGGAAGTGTTCTCACCCTGCCCCCACCCCCTCCTCTGGCACCTATTATGTGCCCTACAAAGTCATTTATCACCACCCTCACAACAGCTTTGTCATGCTTGCTTTGGTATTTACATTCTAAAGACAAGAAAATAAGGTTCAGAGAGGCTGAGTCATTTACCTAAGACCACACACCTGGAAAGTGCTAGAAATTAAACCCAGATCTATCTGATTCTGGAGCATTCATTTGGAGATACTTCCTATTGCACACATTGAGAGTTAGGTATCTTTTCTCATGCTATAGTTAGAAAAAAATTTTTTTTTTCCTATACTTTCCATGAGGTTTGCAGGATCTTAGCTCCCTGGCCAGGGATCCAACCCGTGCCCCCTCCAGTGGAAACACAGAGCCCTAACCATTGGGCAACCAGGGAATTCCCCTCAATTTTCTTTTCTTTCTTTTTTTTTTTCCTGTTAAAAATAACATTCACTATTGGGGAAAAAGAGCATACGGGGCGGGGGCAGAAATCAACGGTGATCCCATCACTAGACACAGTTCCTTTAACATTTGGGTGAACGTCCTTCCAGTCTGTTCCTGTGCCTGCACATAAATGCACGTGTGTACATTCACCCATGTATGTTCTCGTGGGAATCTCATGCAATTGCTTTGTGAACACCTCTGATCTCAGCACCCAGGAAGCAGTTTTCATCTTCACTTCACCTGTCCCTGGAGCCTGGCATGCAGCAGGTGCATAATAAGCATTGGTGATCTGACTCCAGGATGATCAGCAAAGGGAAAAAAAGCAAAGACCTGATGCCTGTTCCTATTTTGTTACAGAGTGGCTGTGTGACTTGAGGCTCTCTGAGCCTGGTTTCCTCAAAAACTTAGGACTGGATGAGTCTGAGAGAGGAATGTGGCTTCTCACCTGGAGTGGAAGGAAGGAGGAAACTGGGGCAGAGCTCCTGTTGCAGGCTTTGGAGTACTTGCTGGAGGGTGGGGGAAGACGGACAGACACACAGACAGGGTGAAGGAAGGAGGCATCCTGTTTGTCCCACCATCCTGTTTCTCCTACCCTTCCCCCTCCCATCTTCCCTTATTACGGATGCTCCCCGGTGACAGCAGTGATGTTGGGTGCAGCACTCACCATGTTCCCAGGCACCCCTGGCAGACAGAATTTTCTATCTGCTGCGTAGAAGACCTGTTCGACCGTCTGTGAGAACTGACTCGGTTCCACGGTCCATGGGGCCTCTGGGCAGGAGGATACACACACCTGGGGGCAGAGAGCATGCTGGGGGGCTGGTACCCAGACCCTGGGGGGAGATCAGGGGACAGATGCAGGCCCCAGACTCTGACCTGGGGCGTGGGGCACGTCAGGCCATTCTGGGCGATCGCGATGATGTTAGTGTTTAGGATGCAGCTGAAGATGTTGAAGTATAGGAGATATGGTTTCTCTCTGTAGGAGAGAAGGAAACATGCATGAGCGCTTGGTCAAGCTCAGGGAGAGAGAAGGACTGCCAAGGCTCTACCTCTAGATGTGGCCAGTGTGACCCAGACACGCACCACCCAGCTCCTGACCGCAGGAAGCTCAGCCCAGCTGGAGAGGGGTGGGAGACAGCCGAGAGTTTCCCAGAGGAACTCAGCATTGCCACTGCTAACAGATGGTTAAGAGCTTGAACTCTGGAGCCAGATCATCATCCAACTTTATGATCCTAACCACTCACCACCTCAGTTCCATCAGATGTAAAATGATAGTATCTGCCTCACAAGGTTGAAATGAGTTTGTGAATGTAAAGTACACTGCCTGCCTGGAACATAGTCAGTGCCATATGAATGTTACTGTATTTTTTAAAAAATATTTATATATTTACTTTTTTATTTGACTGTGCTGGATCTTCGTTGCAGTTATACAGGATCTGTGGTTGTGGCATGTGAACTCTTAGCTATGGTGTGTGGGATCTGGTTTCCTGACCAGGGATCAAAACTCGGCTCCTTGCATTGAGAGCATGGAGTCTTAGCCCCTGGACCACAAGGGCAGTCCCAGCAGCTTTATTATGTATCAAGCGTTTTCTGCATGGTGGAACTGATAGTGTTGCTTCTGGAATCATCCTTGTGTTTCAGAAGAGGAACTCCAAGTTCAGAGAGGTTGAGTCTCTTGCCAGAGATCACAGACCAGAACTTACTTCGTGCAGTTGGAGATGAAAACGCCCGTTTCTGAACTCTAAAACCCATGCACTCAACCATGACTCTGCTGCCTCCCAATTCTGGGTGTCTGGGAAGCCACTGGCCAGCAGTGGGGGCTGTTCTACACGGTGAGATTCAGGGAAGCTGAGGTGGAGTCCATGCCCTATTGCACCTCCCTCCTGCCCCCTTTCCTGTCTTCATACTCACTTGTTTTCCCCGATCCCGCAATAGGCCCCCGTGGAGTTCCTGGGGTAGAGGACTTGTTTGGGATCTCCGTACACCCAGGCTGGAGAAAGAGACATGCAGATAAATCATCAGCAGCGGGGCACAAGGACTTAAGAGGGAACAGCCATGGAATGGTCCCTCCTTGGGACAGTAAAGTCCCCCAGCCACTGCCCCAGCTCTGCCCAGCCAGAAACTCACCCAAGACCCCCACGGCGATGTAACCCAGAATGNAGGCTGGAGAAAGAGACATGCAGATAAATCATCAGCAGCGGGGCACAAGGACTTAAGAGGGAACAGCCATGGAATGGTCCCTCCTTGGGACAGTAAAGTCCCCCAGCCACTGCCCCAGCTCTGCCCAGCCAGAAACTCACCCAAGACCCCCACGGCGATGTAACCCAGAATGAAGAGGAAGAACAGCACACAGCAGATGATATCTGTGCAGCTCCTGGGAGAGAAATGAGGAAGACACCTGGAGAGGGGGTGCTGCGGTAGGGGGAGCATGGTCTGGAGGAGTCATGCTTTGGAGAGTTGTGGGGATGCTAGAAAGTAGGCGTGCGTAGGTTTAATTTTATAACCTTTTTGTTTGTTTTAATGAGAAAGCTTTTCTTGGACAGGTCAACTTCTGAAGTTTAACACAGGAAAGGGCATAATTCAGAAGTGCTCAGCTGGGTGAATCTTCCCAAAGGACACTTGCCCGTGTAGCCAGCTCCCAGCTGAAGACACAGAATATTACCAGCAGCCTAGAAAGCCCCTTGGGCCCCCTCCACCCATGACAGTCTCCCCAGGGCCACCACTCTCCTGGGGCAGGAGTTTTTTCTCCCACAAATTTCTTAACAATATTCCAGTAAATAGAAAGCAAAACCAAGACCCTGCCCAGCCCCCTGCCCCCACCGGCACAGTGCCCAGAACTTACCTGTTCCTGATGGGACCTCGAAAGGAGGGGTCATATTTGGCTGGTTTACCTGAAGGGCACGGGGAGGAGTATGGGGAGTGAGACATTGAAAAGCATCTCTTTCCCCCAATTTCTAGTCTCTCCAAATCCCTACCCACAGCAGGATCAACCCTAAACCCTGTCCTACAGGCACTCAGGAATTTGGAGGGAGAAAGAGAGGGGCAGGGCTGCCAGGAGGGGAGAGCAGAGAACAGGGAGGGTGGGATCCAGGCTTGCTCAGCAACTTTGCTGCTCCCTGTGAACTCCAACCAGGAGGCCTTGGAGGTAGGGGGAAGGGTGGCCTTTTATGGGTCATTTATGCTCACACCTCAAGGCTCTTCACCTCTTTTCTCCACCCTGGCTCCTTTCTCCAGAGTCTCTTCTCTGGCTGGGACGTGGGATTCTGTGTTCAGTCATCTCAGTGGCTCTCACATCCCAGTCCTGTACCCCCACTCAGGGTAGGCACAGTCCCTCCCATGTCTGCCCCAGCCCTTCCCTCCACTCTCTGGCCCCAGGCTATGGGGAAAGAAGCTGGAGCTAAAGGTATCAATTCCTGTAGGACCTGGAGAGGGAAGAGACCCACCCCCAACGCTGTAGACCTCCTGCCCCGAAGGGACCTTAGTCCCCAGCTGCCGCCAGTCTCCTCTCCAGGGGAGCGGTCAGGCTGACACCTGAGCCGGCAGTTGAGATTGCTGTGGCCACAAGCCCTGTTCCTGGTCCTCCCTGAGTACACACGGGGAGGAGGTGGGGCCAGGCTGCCAGGGTCCCATGTGGGACACAGGTGGGGGTGAGAATCTGGGAAGGGGCGTGGCCCCTTCTCCCAGGTGCCCTGGACTCTGTCCCTCAGTGGTTCTGGGACATGATGTCAATGATTGACCCAAAACCTCTCCAGGAAGTCTGTGGGGTGTCCCCACTGCTCCCTCCCATACCTCCCTTCTGACCAAGCCTTGCCTCGGGCAGGTCCCTCCCTTGGGGTTCCCTCCTGGCCGGACCAGGGCAGGCCCCTGAACCCCAAGGACTCTCTGCAGGCAGGCCCCCAGCCCTCACTGCACACAGGGATACCAGAAGCTGGTCCCCATTTCCTTTCCCCGCAGATTCCCCCACCCTGCCCCCACACTAATCCCCGGGACCCCTGGGGCAGGCTCCCAGCCTTTGTTCCTCACAGACACTCTGGAGACAAGCTGGCTCCTTCCTCCTCAGGCCTTATTCTTCACAGGAACCCCAGCAGGCCGCTGCCTCTTTCCTCTGGGCTCCCTCCTAACAGGGATCCTGGAGGCAGGCCCCTAGCCCCCTCTCCACCAACATCTGCAGCCCCAGTTCCTTACAGGGGCTCTCAGCAGAACCCACTGCCCTTGTCATCCCTCACAGTCCCTGGCAGGCAGGCTCCAACACCTTTCCCCTCTTGGAGACTNGCCTCTTTCCTCTGGGCTCCCTCCTAACAGGGATCCTGGAGGCAGGCCCCTAGCCCCCTCTCCACCAACATCTGCAGCCCCAGTTCCTTACAGGGGCTCTCAGCAGAACCCACTGCCCTTGTCAGCCCTCACAGTCCCTGGCAGGCAGGCTCCAACACCTTTCCCCTCTTGGAGACTCAAGAGTCCCGGCTGAAACTTCCCCTCTTCTTGGGGACCCCAGCTGTTCCTCCCCACAGCAGCACAGAGCCTGGCTCACTCCTCCAGCCCCTGAACTCCTTCCCCTGCTCAGAACCCTGACCTGATTCCTTCAGGCTTCACTTCCGTGGTCCAAGGGACCCCAGCCTTCCTTCTCATGGAGATCACAGCTTCACTCCTCAAAGGTTCCCAGCAATGGTCCCCAGTTCTTGAACCCCATACTCCTCCAAGAACCCTGATGCTATCTCCTTTCTTCCATCAGCTATTTCCTGAATCCTCCCCTTGGGGACCACGACTCCCCTCAGCTCCTCTCCTTGGGGTCAAGTCTGCCACCATTTCCAGAGCAGGCCTCCCCTCCCTGACCGGGCTCCCACCCCAGCCTCATCGCCCCCAGCCCTCCACCTCACCGTAGGCCTCCTCGTCCTGGTCCTGTTTTCCCCCCATGGCTCAGTCTCCCGGAGTGATTGGAGCCCAGGAGACCTGGCGGCTCACCTGCCACCAGCCCCGCCCTCCGCACACGTCAGAGCCCCTCCCCGCCTGTGGTCCTTGACACACTCCAGTTCCTCCTGGACTCAGCTGAGCCCTGGAAGCTGGAGTGCGGGAAGGAAAGCCTGGGATGTGGGTCAGGTCAGGGCTCATGGACCTTGGCCTGAGGAACTCACACTAAGAAAATCCTTTAGAATTCTGTAAACTACTTCCAACTGTAATACAGTCACGCCCACGCTCTACCAGAAGTGTGGAGATGAGACCTACCCTAGACTAGTCTCTGCCCCACAGTAATCCACCCCCAAACCTCCCCCTTCCCCTGGAGGGCTATCCACACCAGCCACACCTGCCCAGCCCCCTTCCCATCCCCTTTCTAGCCCTTGGACCCACATTCCCTCAGGCTGTGTGTGCTTTTCCGTCAACAATCACCCAGTGTATTATAAACCCAACATTTATTGAGAACAAAGGAAACCAATTAGCAACAGACGGTCAATTTCATCAAACTTCAGTTGAGGGTGGGGAACAAGGGTTGGGGGAGGCGAGGAGGGGGAGGAGTGGCCAGCCCTGAAGTCACCCTCCCAGGAAAGAACCAGCTCTGGGAGACAGGGGCTGTCAGACCTCCAGGGCCTGGCTGGGAGCTGGCTGCGAATGTGTGAAGGGGTAAGGGAGAGACGAGACGGTAAAAGCCCCCAGGCGTGGGCTGTGGGCAAGCGGCAGAAGTAGCTGCTGAGCTGGTGGCCGTCCAGGGGTGGGACAGCGGCTGTGGTCCGATCTCAGGGGTTGACGGGGGGCAGGGAGCTGAGCTCAGGCAGCAGCTCAGGGTGTGGGTCCAGGCGGGCCAGGCGGCTCTGCTCCAGGGCAATGGCCTCAGCCGAGTGCTTGCACTTTTCAGAGCCACACTGGCAGGTGAAGTACTTGCTTTTGATGTCCCAGAAGCGGTCACCATAGTCAAACCTGTCAGAGGAGCACAAGAGATCTGTGGAGCCCAGACCCGCTCCAGAGCACCCACTCCCATCTTCAGAGGGCTCTAAGCCCTCCTAGGTTCAAATGCCCTGGCAGCACCAGCACTGCCTGGGAGCTTGTTAGAAGTGAAGGCTCTCACGACCCACTCCAAACCTACTAACTCAAAATCCGTGAGGCTCAGGACTCTGTCTACAGTGACTTCAGAGAGACTCTGCTCTAATCTATGCCCGGAAACCAGGCACTTGCCACCCTTCTGCTTTTGGTCTGGGGCTTACTACATCTCCCACACCCCTGCCTGAGCCTCAGGAGGCCTCACCCCAGCTCCTCCCCGGCCCGGATGTCTCGGGAACTGAAGAAGGCGATGCGTGGAAATCTCAGGTCTTGGTGCAGCATGAAGACCCGGACGGGGATGATGTTGGGGTCACACAAGTGGTTGATGAAGCGGCTGATGTTGCCGTAGTAACGGGCATCGATGCAGTACACCTCTCCATCCTGAGGGGGGAGCATCACTCATCACATCTACCACCACCCTGCTGGCTGGCCAACCTCCCTGCCCCACTGATCACCGGTCCCTCCTCCCCAGGATTCCATCTGCTGCTTGAGAGGAGGAGGGCAAGGGGGTCTCCTGCCCACCTTGTTGTCCAAGTCGAAGAGATAAGAATCGTCCTCTCTCACATCAGCCTCGGCATCAGAGATCAGTTCTCCGACATACCTGTTGGGCAGGAAGTGGTGGTTCTGGAGGTGAGCAAGGAGTTACTGGAAGCAGGCTCCAGGCCCTGTCTCTCCCCACAGCCTAGGATTCCTCTTCCACCATTTGTCAGCTGCCCCAGTCACTGTCTGTGAATCTCACAGATCCACATGGCTGGGGTGGGTGACCCAAGGATAGCAGACATGATCTGGGAGGGAGGGGGTGGGAGGCCCCCATCCAGAAGGGGGATCGGGAAGAGGAGCCTGGGGACACAGGCATGTGAGAGTACACACAGGACAAACTCTGGCCAGTTGGGGTCCCCCCGGGACAGCTAGATCAACAGGCAGGATCCACAGTGTGGGGCAGGAGTGAGAAGTGTGGGGCCATTGGAGTAGTGGCGGTGGGGAAGCTAAAGGGAAGGTTCAAGCTACACCAGAGGATGATTTGGGTGAGCAAGGAAATGCCAAACCTCTGGGGTGAAGGGATGAGTATCTTGGCAGTGGGCCTGGGTGGGGAATCTGTTCAGGTGTGGACATGGGGAGGATGAGGAATCACCCAGCAGGTGGGGCAAGGTCAAGCTGAGGACAGGAGAGAGGTGAGAACTGCAGGAAGGGATGCAGCCCCAGGAGCTGTGCAGAACTGGGGAGGAAGCACCCACGTTTGGAAAGCAGAGGGAGAGGAGCTGGTGAAGAGGAAGAAAGGATGAGTTTGGGTAAGGATGGTGTCATGGGAGCCAGAGCTAAGGGGGTGGCAGATGCCAGGAGAATGCAGACTGAGACACAGAGGTTGGGGTGTGGGGACCGACGAGAGGAAGCAGAGGGAGAGGGTAAAGGCAGATCTGGGCAGGAATGAGCAGGGAGTGGATGGGGGTGAACTGAGACCCAGCAGGAAGAGGTCGCTTATCTGAGTCAAACTGAGAGAAGACATGATGGAGGAAAAATGAATGGTTTCTTAAACAGCCAAATAGGGCTGAATGCCTTTTTTTTTTTTAAAGCCAAAGAAGATTTAAGTTTGAAGACCATGGGGTAAAAGCTGGGTGACACTGAGAAGTTATAGATGCGGGGAAGAGAAAGAACTGACATATGGACAAGCCTGAGGCCCTTGAGGAGGTGAACGGAAGGGTAGTTGTTATCACCTCCATTTTGCAGACAAGAAGGAGGAGGCTCAAAGTGGTTGTGAACTTGGCCAAGGACACCCAGTGGCAGAATGGGGCTCAAACCCTGGTCTGTTAAAACTGGGGCTTTCCCCAGTTGAGAAGGGCAGGGGAGAAGAAGTGTGAGGCTCAGAAAGATACCAGTGGGGAGGGAAAGATGCAGGCCCTGTGGCCTGGGCAGAGTGGGGGCTCAGGGAAAGCGGTCAAAGGAGGCTGGCCAGGTGAACCCATTAGGGAGGAGGGCAGAGAGGGATGCCTGGGAGTCAGCTGTGGCCCCACACCCAGCCCTTTGCCCCCAAGAGCCAGAGTACCCCACCCCCTCAACCACTCACTCGCAAATGAAGGTACCCTGGGGAATGGTCTGCAGGGCACGGACCCCCCAGCCCATCTTGGCTGTCCGGTAGAGCTGCAGTCGCACCCTGGAGGTGGGAGAGGATGGTATTGAGGGGGGTGACGTGGAAGCTTCCCAAGGAGAGAAGAGAGAAAGCGGGGGAGGAGGGCCGAGGGGCGGGACTCACTTGATGCCACTCTGCACCACTCTGTTCTTGCAGTTTCTCCAGCAGGAGCAAGCCTGGTTACACTCAAAAATCAGCGGGGGCTCGATTTTATTAAACTCCTGGAGCAGCCGCCCATCCTGGGGTCGAGGGAGGGGAGGACAGTGGTTTTTGTGCGATGCTCCCCTCAGCTGCCCAGGACTCCCAAGACTTCACCGAAAAACCCACCACTGTCCCCACCCCAGACTCAGGGAGGCCACATATACTCTGAATTCATCCAACAGGAAACCCACAACCATCGCCCTTGATCTGCATATACCACGTCTCTGGCTTGGCAACGTCCTAGGAGTCCCGGGTCTCGCCCTGCCCTCTCTGCTACATGCCCCACAAGACAGAAAGCAAGGGACAAGGCCCCAGAGGGTTGGTGTCAGAGGCAAGCTCCGGAGGAGTGGATGGGCAGGTGGCCAGGGCACGCACCTTGTCATACCAACAGCGGATGCTGAGCTGGCCACACAGGCAGTTGGAGCTGGAGCAGTCATCCACACACGTGCAGTGCTGGGGCGGGAGGCAGGGTCAGCTCGCCCCTCAGAATTGGCCCAGGCCCCTCAGCTTCCCCCTACAAGCCCCCAACTTCTGTCCTTTCTCTCGGGTCCACACTGTGAGGTAGTGGTGGTGATGGTCCCAGGATGCGGGGGAATCAAGATGCTGCTGATGGGGGTATCTCTAGGGCCACCATGAGCCCCTGTGACACCTTCATGTGTCCTAGAAAAAGGTCCCCCTCCCCAGGTGGATGCAAGCCCACACCAGAGGTCCCTTTCAGCCCCACCACCTTGGCCAGACGCCCTTGTTGGCCCACAACCTGCCCGGCTCCACTTGGTAGCTCTGGGTACCCCTTTGGGAGGAGGTCCCAGGGCCCCACACTCACCTGTAGGTGGGTGATGTTGCGGTCAATGTTCATGGTGGACGTCTCGCAGTTCTCCGAGATGTACTTGTAATCCTCGGGGCAGGGCTCCCCGTCCACACCGTTGACACAGGGGATGGGGACATTCTCATAGCCCCGAGCCACGTCCCTGGCAGGAGGGGAGATGGAGCTGGGTGGCTAGAGCATGGGGTAAGGGCTTCCCTAGGAGCAAGCAGAGGGCTGGGGGAGGGAAGAGGGTGTTCTGGGGGTACCAGGTCAAAGGCAGGACATTTAGTTAAAAATCTAAATTTCAGATCAGATAATCAGATAATAACTTTTTTAGTACAGGGCTTCCCTGGTGACTCAGACAGTAAAGAATCCACCTGCAATGCGGGAGACCTGGGCTCAAACCCTGGGTTGGCAAGATCCCTGGAGGAGGGCATGGCAACCCAGTCCAGTATTCTTGCCTGGAGAATCCCATGGACAGAGGAGCCTGGCAGGCTATAGTTCACTAAGTCACAGAGTTGGACAGGACTGAGTGACTAACACTTTNAATGCGGGAGACCTGGGCTCAAACCCTGGGTTGGCAAGATCCCTGGAGGAGGGCATGGCAACCCAGTCCAGTATTCTTGCCTGGAGAATCCCATGGACAGAGGAGCCTGGCAGGCTATAGTTCACTAAGTCACAGAGTTGGACAGGACTGAGTGACTAACACTTTCACTTTCATGTCCCAAATATATACTGCTCAGAACACTCAAACATTAAAAAAGTATGCACTGTTCACTTGAAATTCTACTTTAGCCAGATGTCTACTTTTATTTGCTGTATCTGCCAACCCTAGCTGTATACGTTGCAGGGGGGACGGAGGTGGTTCTGGGGACTCCGAGGCTCCGAGGGACCTGGGGAGGGGGCTCTGTGTGCAGAGAGAGCCCAGGCTCACCGGCAAATGATCTTCTCCGTGCGGATGGCCCGATTCCCCACCCCAAGCCGGAGCTTGCGGTTGAGTTGGAGGGCAAACCACACGTCGGAACGCTCGGGGGTCAGGTCCCACGCCGTGTCCCCCTCCTTGTTCCGCAGCTCAGGGTTTGCCCCACGTGACAGGAACAACCTGGGAGGAAACAGGGAGCCCGTGGGGCGCCTGGCCCTGAGAGGTGGCAGAGGGGTGTGCGGGGGTGGGGGCTCACAGCACGCAGTCGTGGTAGCTCTCCCGGGCCGCGATGTGCAGGGGCGTGTCCCCATGGTAATTGACAGCATGGAGGTCACAGCGGGCGTTCAGGAGGACCTCGGCGATGGCGGCGCTGCCGGTGAAGGAGGCCCAGTGCAGGCAGATGTTCTCCTCCTGTGCAGGCGGAAGGCGGCGAGGCTTGAACCCAGCCAGCAGCTAGCTGAGGCGCAGGGCAGCACTGAGCCCACCTCCGGCACCGCCACCAACCCCTCACTCACGTTGTCGGTGAGCGTGACGTCTGCGCCCCGGGTCAGAAGCATGCGGATCACCTCTATGTGCTTGTGCTCTGCAGCCCAGATGATGGGGGTCCACCCGCCGCTGTCCTGGGGGCGGGGAGGGGAGGGGGGTGGAGATGCAGCTCTAGCTGCTCACACAGAGTCGGCTCCACCACCCACAGGCAGTGGGGCCCCGGGGCAGGAGCCCAGATGATGGGGGTCCACCCCCCGCTGTCCTGGGAGCGGGGAGTGGGGTGTGTGGAGACGCAGCTCCGGCCCTGCTCACAGAGTCGTGGCTCCACCACCCACAGGCAGTGGGGCCCCGGGGCAGGTATTCAAGGTCTCTGGGTCTCAGTTTCTCCATTTATAAACTGGGACTAATAGTATCAACTGCTCAGGACTGCAAAGTAATTTTTCTCTTTCTAAAAAATATTCCCCAGATCTACCCACTCACAAGAGAAGCAGGGACCCTAATAGCAATAACCACCTCCAGATACACAGACTGTTGTAGTCTCCAAAAAAATATTTCCCACTTAAAGGGACCAGAGTTTCTTAAAAAGTGGTAGAGTCTGAGTCTGGCGCAGGACAGCTGCTGACAAGGATGCTCTCAAAGGCTACTGGGTCAGTTCAAAGCCACAGAAGCCTGTGGCAAGGGGCTTCTTCTGGACAAAGGATGGAACGGCTCAAAGATCAAGGAGAACACAAACTAAAACACCTCCAACGGTGAAAAACTGAGTTAATACTGGCCAGTTCCAGACATTAAGGCGGCAAGTCATTTTGAAAACTGGTAAAGAAAAACAAAAAGAAACAGAAAAGCATGAAGAGAAATACAAGTGAAGCAGGGAAGAGATAGGAACAGGCTGGAACAGTGTGACATGCAGGGAAAGGGTCAGAGGTCAGAAGAGGGAGAAAGGGGACCAGGCTGCTGACCTGGGCGTTGACGTCCACTTGTCCCGTGCTCAGCAGCAGGCTGACCATCTCCAGGTTCCCAATTTTGGCGGCGTGGTGGAGGCAGGTGGAGCCGTCTTCCTCCTGGGGGAGACGCGGGCAGATGAGCCCTCAGGCTGGCACCTCAGCCCCGGCCTGGGCCCGTCCGGCCACGCACCTTGCTGTAGACGCAGCCCCCGCGCTGCACCATGTAGCGAGCCACCTCCAAATGGTTGTTCACCACAGCCTCCATCAGCGGCGTCCGCTGCTGCTTGTCCACGGCATTGATGTTGGCTCCAGCCTGCGTGGAAGAGCTGCTGGCACCAGGGAGGGGTTGGGGGTAGGGTGGGGTGCTGTCGTCCCAGGCGGGGCCCACACTGACCTGTAGCAGCACGTGGCAGATCTCCACAGAGCCCTTCTGGGCAGCCGCGTGCAGAGGTGTGCGCTTGCTCTGCTGGTCACTCTGGAAGTTGGGGTCCAGGTTGTCCACTGTGGGGAGAGCCCACCACACCGGGAGAGGGAGGCACAGGCGGTGAGCAAGCCAGGGGGTGGGTGGCATCTCGTCCAGGAAGGCTTCTCAGGACCCCAAGCCAGGGCAGGGGCGCATCCTGGGCCTTCCCTGTCCTCACATCCACCACGGCACAATCTCATCAGAGTAAGACGTTAAGAGCACCAGCTCTGCCCAAGTTCAAACGGCCCCAGCCCCTAGTACCCTGTGCACCGGGCAAGCCAGTCCACTGCTCTGAATCTCCGCTGGGAAGATACAAGTGAGTGAAAGTGTGTAAGCTCTTAGAACAGGGTCCAAGGCCTCTGCGCTTATCGCCACCACAGTCCCCAACATCACAGGCCACCTGTGTGTCTGCGTCCCCTATCAGCCTAAGTCCTTCAGGGCAAAGACCATGTCCCTCATGGCTGCCCTCCTGGCTCGGAGCCCAGGGATGGGCACATAAGCAGAGCGCAGGTAGGGTCTGCTGAATGAACGAGGGCGACACTCACACAGCATCAGGATCACCTTCTGCAGCTCCCCTTGCTTTACGGACAGGTACAACTGCCGGGGGTGGAACCGAAGCTTCTTCCGCCTGCCGGGGTGACGGCCCCTCAGATTCAAGTATCAGCCCTAAGAGCCACAGATCCACGCTCCCAGTCCCAGTGGCTGCACCCATGCGTGCAACCCCTACTCACCTCTCCGACTCCTGGATGACCAGGGCCTTCTCCAGGGCCTCCCGGCCTGGCCCTGGTGGCAGCCCTACAGCTGAGAGGCAGCCCCCATTGGGCAGGGTTAGGGAGGGCCCTGAGCTGTCGATGGTGTCGGCCAGAGGGTCGCAGGGTGGACGCCGAGGCTCCCCCTGCCCCCGCATCCGGGCACTGTGGGAGAAGGTGCGAATGTCTAGGGCAGATGGGGACCACGGAGGGAAGAGACAGAAGGCAAGGGCGAAGCCAGTACCTGGGCTGGGAAGTGTCTGCTCTCCCGGGGGCATCCTGGGCCAGGGGTGGGGGAGCGGGGGCCGCAGTGCCAGCTGGTGGGGTCACCCCATCCCCCCAGGGGATGGTCACCTCCTGGGCCTCAGATGCGTCCTCCCCACAGTGGGGACAGAAGACCATCCCGTTTAGCTGGGACACACAGGCCTTGTGGAAGCGGTGGGCCACACGGAAGTCGGGGTGACACTCCAGGAAGGTGCCCTAGGGGCAGGGAAACAACGCAGTTAGGCTCCTGGAGCCCCTACCCCTATGGGGCATGCCACCTGGCTGCCCTGCTGGTCACTCACCGCCGTACAGAAGTAGCCACAGCCGGGGCAGCAGTGATGTTTGACCATGCGTGCGCGGTGGGTCTCACAGAGCACCATCAGGGCCACGCGGCTGGACGGTCTCATGGTCTCCCGCTTGAGGATGGCAGCGTTGCAGCCGGACAGCTGTGGGCGGCGAGGCCGGGTGACAAGAGGTGAGGCTGGGCTCCGGGGCCAGCTGCCCTGGCATCTCGGAGGCCAGCGCCCCAGGCCCACCTCTCCGTCCACGCTCTCCGTGGCCATGCACTTGTGCCCTGCTCTCTCGCTGATGCGGTCTATCTTGGGGGCCTCCATGCGGCAGCTGCAGAGGGGCAGCTCCTCGAACCCGCGTTCTGTCTCCAGCGAAGACGTGTCATTGGACACCCCTTGGATAGAGGGAGCAGGGAGCTGAGGGAGGCCCAGCCCCTCACCCGCCAGGACCCCTCATGGGGCCTCTCACCCCCACCCTGACTTTCCCTCCATGCTCCAGAACCCCCAAAGTCAGGTCATGGACACCCCAGCTCCAGCGGGGTCCCTCTCCTCCCCATTCCCTCTGGCCCTGAGGGCACCCCTAGTGGCTCCCTATCCCGGCAATCGGCAATTGGCAATTACCAGCGTGGTTGGGAGAGAGGGTCCCCTCGCTGGGCAGCTCCAGGGACCCCAGAGGGACCTCCATGTACTCACTGGGGCCTGAGGAGCCCACACCATTCACTCCTGACACAGAGACAGAGAGGGTGAGAGTGCGAGCTCACAGGTGCCTGGACGCGGGGTGCATGCGGAGCGTGGGTGTGCGTGCACGCTCTCTGGGGGCCGGGAGGGGGCTGAAGGAGGGGACCCCAAAGCAGAGGAGCCGCCTCACCTCGTGGCTCCTTGGCCCTCGGAGGCTCTCGTTTCCGCCGTTTCCGTGATGGCTTCACCCACGGGNTTCACCGAAAAACCCACCACTGTCCCCACCCCAGACTCAGGGAGGCCACATATACTCTGAATTCATCCAACAGGAAACCCACAACCATCGCCCTTGATCTGCATATACCACGTCTCTGGCTTGGCAACGTCCTAGGAGTCCCGGGTCTCGCCCTGCCCTCTCTGCTACATGCCCCACAAGACAGAAAGCAAGGGACAAGGCCCCAGAGGGTTGGTGTCAGAGGCAAGCTCCGGAGGAGTGGATGGGCAGGTGGCCAGGGCACGCACCTTGTCATACCAACAGCGGATGCTGAGCTGGCCACACAGGCAGTTGGAGCTGGAGCAGTCATCCACACACGTGCAGTGCTGGGGCGGGAGGCAGGGTCAGCTCGCCCCTCAGAATTGGCCCAGGCCCCTCAGCTTCCCCCTACAAGCCCCCAACTTCTGTCCTTTCTCTCGGGTCCACACTGTGAGGTAGTGGTGGTGATGGTCCCAGGATGCGGGGGAATCAAGATGCTGCTGATGGGGGTATCTCTAGGGCCACCATGAGCCCCTGTGACACCTTCATGTGTCCTAGAAAAAGGTCCCCCTCCCCAGGTGGATGCAAGCCCACACCAGAGGTCCCTTTCAGCCCCACCACCTTGGCCAGACGCCCTTGTTGGCCCACAACCTGCCCGGCTCCACTTGGTAGCTCTGGGTACCCCTTTGGGAGGAGGTCCCAGGGCCCCACACTCACCTGTAGGTGGGTGATGTTGCGGTCAATGTTCATGGTGGACGTCTCGCAGTTCTCCGAGATGTACTTGTAATCCTCGGGGCAGGGCTCCCCGTCCACACCGTTGACACAGGGGATGGGGACATTCTCATAGCCCCGAGCCACGTCCCTGGCAGGAGGGGAGATGGAGCTGGGTGGCTAGAGCATGGGGTAAGGGCTTCCCTAGGAGCAAGCAGAGGGCTGGGGGAGGGAAGAGGGTGTTCTGGGGGTACCAGGTCAAAGGCAGGACATTTAGTTAAAAATCTAAATTTCAGATCAGATAATCAGATAATAACTTTTTTAGTACAGGGCTTCCCTGGTGACTCAGACAGTAAAGAATCCACCTGCAATGCGGGAGACCTGGGCTCAAACCCTGGGTTGGCAAGATCCCTGGAGGAGGGCATGGCAACCCAGTCCAGTATTCTTGCCTGGAGAATCCCATGGACAGAGGAGCCTGGCAGGCTATAGTTCACTAAGTCACAGAGTTGGACAGGACTGAGTGACTAACACTTTCACTTTCATGTCCCAAATATATACTGCTCAGAACACTCAAACATTAAAAAAGTATGCACTGTTCACTTGAAATTCTACTTTAGCCAGATGTCTACTTTTATTTGCTGTATCTGCCAACCCTAGCTGTATACGTTGCAGGGGGGACGGAGGTGGTTCTGGGGACTCCGAGGCTCCGAGGGACCTGGGGAGGGGGCTCTGTGTGCAGAGAGAGCCCAGGCTCACCGGCAAATGATCTTCTCCGTGCGGATGGCCCGATTCCCCACCCCAAGCCGGAGCTTGCGGTTGAGTTGGAGGGCAAACCACACGTCGGAACGCTCGGGGGTCAGGTCCCACGCCGTGTCCCCCTCCTTGTTCCGCAGCTCAGGGTTTGCCCCACGTGACAGGAACAACCTGGGAGGAAACAGGGAGCCCGTGGGGCGCCTGGCCCTGAGAGGTGGCAGAGGGGTGTGCGGGGGTGGGGGCTCACAGCACGCAGTCGTGGTAGCTCTCCCGGGCCGCGATGTGCAGGGGCGTGTCCCCATGGTAATTGACAGCATGGAGGTCACAGCGGGCGTTCAGGAGGACCTCGGCGATGGCGGCGCTGCCGGTGAAGGAGGCCCAGTGCAGGCAGATGTTCTCCTCCTGTGCAGGCGGAAGGCGGCGAGGCTTGAACCCAGCCAGCAGCTAGCTGAGGCGCAGGGCAGCACTGAGCCCACCTCCGGCACCGCCACCAACCCCTCACTCACGTTGTCGGTGAGCGTGACGTCTGCGCCCCGGGTCAGAAGCATGCGGATCACCTCTATGTGCTTGTGCTCTGCAGCCCAGATGATGGGGGTCCACCCGCCGCTGTCCTGGGGGCGGGGAGGGGAGGGGGGTGGAGATGCAGCTCTAGCTGCTCACACAGAGTCGGCTCCACCACCCACAGGCAGTGGGGCCCCGGGGCAGGAGCCCAGATGATGGGGGTCCACCCCCCGCTGTCCTGGGAGCGGGGAGTGGGGTGTGTGGAGACGCAGCTCCGGCCCTGCTCACAGAGTCGCGGCTCCACCACCCACAGGCAGTGGGGCCCCGGGGCAGGTATTCAAGGTCTCTGGGTCTCAGTTTCTCCATTTATAAACTGGGACTAATAGTATCAACTGCTCAGGACTGCAAAGTAATTTTTCTCTTTCTAAAAAATATTCCCCAGATCTACCCACTCACAAGAGAAGCAGGGACCCTAATAGCAATAACCACCTCCAGATACACAGACTGTTGTAGTCTCCAAAAAAATATTTCCCACTTAAAGGGACCAGAGTTTCTTAAAAAGTGGTAGAGTCTGAGTCTGGCGCAGGACAGCTGCTGACAAGGATGCTCTCAAAGGCTACTGGGTCAGTTCAAAGCCACAGAAGCCTGTGGCAAGGGGCTTCTTCTGGACAAAGGATGGAACGGCTCAAAGATCAAGGAGAACACAAACTAAAACACCTCCAACGGTGAAAAACTGAGTTAATACTGGCCAGTTCCAGACATTAAGGCGGCAAGTCATTTTGAAAACTGGTAAAGAAAAACAAAAAGAAACAGAAAAGCATGAAGAGAAATACAAGTGAAGCAGGGAAGAGATAGGAACAGGCTGGAACAGTGTGACATGCAGGGAAAGGGTCAGAGGTCAGAAGAGGGAGAAAGGGGACCAGGCTGCTGACCTGGGCGTTGACGTCCACTTGTCCCGTGCTCAGCAGCAGGCTGACCATCTCCAGGTTCCCAATTTTGGCGGCGTGGTGGAGGCAGGTGGAGCCGTCTTCCTCCTGGGGGAGACGCGGGCAGATGAGCCCTCAGGCTGGCACCTCAGCCCCGGCCTGGGCCCGTCCGGCCACGCACCTTGCTGTAGACACAGCCCCCGCGCTGCACCATGTAGCGAGCCACCTCCAAATGGTTGTTCACCACAGCCTCCATCAGCGGCGTCCGCTGCTGCTTGTCCACGGCATTGATGTTGGCTCCAGCCTGCGTGGAAGAGCTGCTGGCACCAGGGAGGGGTTGGGGGTAGGGTGGGGTGCTGTCGTCCCAGGCGGGGCCCACACTGACCTGTAGCAGCACGTGGCAGATCTCCACAGAGCCCTTCTGGGCAGCCGCGTGCAGAGGTGTGCGCTTGCTCTGCTGGTCACTCTGGAAGTTGGGGTCCAGGTTGTCCACTGTGGGGAGAGCCCACCACACCGGGAGAGGGAGGCACAGGCGGTGAGCAAGCCAGGGGGTGGGTGGCATCTCGTCCAGGAAGGCTTCTCAGGACCCCAAGCCAGGGCAGGGGCGCGTCCTGGGCCTTCCCTGTCCTCACATCCACCACGGCACAATCTCATCAGAGTAAGACGTTAAGAGCACCAGCTCTGCCCAAGTTCAAACGGCCCCAGCCCCTAGTACCCTGTGCACCGGGCAAGCCAGTCCACTGCTCTGAATCTCCGCTGGGAAGATACAAGTGAGTGAAAGTGTGTAAGCTCTTAGAACAGGGTCCAAGGCCTCTGCGCTTATCGCCACCACAGTCCCCAACATCACAGGCCACCTGTGTGTCTGCGTCCCCTATCAGCCTAAGTCCTTCAGGGCAAAGACCATGTCCCTCATGGCTGCCCTCCTGGCTCGGAGCCCAGGGATGGGCACATAAGCAGAGCGCAGGTAGGGTCTGCTGAATGAACGAGGGCGACACTCACACAGCATCAGGATCACCTTCTGCAGCTCCCCTTGCTTTACGGACAGGTACAACTGCCGGGGGTGGAACCGAAGCTTCTTCCGCCTGCCGGGGTGACGGCCCCTCAGATTCAAGTATCAGCCCTAAGAGCCACAGATCCACGCTCCCAGTCCCAGTGGCTGCACCCATGCGTGCAACCCCTACTCACCTCTCCGACTCCTGGATGACCAGGGCCTTCTCCAGGGCCTCCCGGCCTGGCCCTGGTGGCAGCCCTACAGCTGAGAGGCAGCCCCCATTGGGCAGGGTTAGGGAGGGCCCTGAGCTGTCGATGGTGTCGGCCAGAGGGTCGCAGGGTGGACGCCGAGGCTCCCCCTGCCCCCGCATCCGGGCACTGTGGGAGAAGGTGCGAATGTCTAGGGCAGATGGGGACCACGGAGGGAAGAGACAGAAGGCAAGGGCGAAGCCAGTACCTGGGCTGGGAAGTGTCTGCTCTCCCGGGGGCATCCTGGGCCAGGGGTGGGGGAGCGGGGGCCGCAGTGCCAGCTGGTGGGGTCACCCCATCCCCCCAGGGGATGGTCACCTCCTGGGCCTCAGATGCGTCCTCCCCACAGTGGGGACAGAAGACCATCCCGTTTAGCTGGGACACACAGGCCTTGTGGAAGCGGTGGGCCACACGGAAGTCGGGGTGACACTCCAGGAAGGTGCCCTAGGGGCAGGGAAACAACGCAGTTAGGCTCCTGGAGCCCCTACCCCTATGGGGCATGCCACCTGGCTGCCCTGCTGGTCACTCACCGCCGTACAGAAGTAGCCACAGCCGGGGCAGCAGTGATGTTTGACCATGCGTGCGCGGTGGGTCTCACAGAGCACCATCAGGGCCACGCGGCTGGACGGTCTCATGGTCTCCCGCTTGAGGATGGCAGCGTTGCAGCCGGACAGCTGTGGGCGGCGAGGCCGGGTGACAAGAGGTGAGGCTGGGCTCCGGGGCCAGCTGCCCTGGCATCTCGGAGGCCAGCGCCCCAGGCCCACCTCTCCGTCCACGCTCTCCGTGGCCATGCACTTGTGCCCTGCTCTCTCGCTGATGCGGTCTATCTTGGGGGCCTCCATGCGGCAGCTGCAGAGGGGCAGCTCCTCGAACCCGCGTTCTGTCTCCAGCGAAGACGTGTCATTGGACACCCCTTGGATAGAGGGAGCAGGGAGCTGAGGGAGGCCCAGCCCCTCACCCGCCAGGACCCCTCATGGGGCCTCTCACCCCCACCCTGACTTTCCCTCCATGCTCCAGAACCCCCAAAGTCAGGTCATGGACACCCCAGCTCCAGCGGGGTCCCTCTCCTCCCCATTCCCTCTGGCCCTGAGGGCACCCCTAGTGGCTCCCTATCCCGGCAATCGGCAATTGGCAATTACCAGCGTGGTTGGGAGAGAGGGTCCCCTCGCTGGGCAGCTCCAGGGACCCCAGAGGGACCTCCATGTACTCACTGGGGCCTGAGGAGCCCACACCATTCACTCCTGACACAGAGACAGAGAGGGTGAGAGTGCGAGCTCACAGGTGCCTGGACGCGGGGTGCATGCGGAGCGTGGGTGTGCGTGCACGCTCTCTGGGGGCCGGGAGGGGGCTGAAGGAGGGGACCCCAAAGCAGAGGAGCCGCCTCACCTCGTGGCTCCTTGGCCCTCGGAGGCTCTCGTTTCCGCCGTTTCCGTGATGGCTTCACCCACGGGCTGTCCTTCCGCCATTTCTTCTTGGCTTTGCGGCGGCCGCTGGAACCACTCTGGGGAGGAGGAGGAGCATTAGCGTGGCGGGTGGCCCCCAGCCCGTAACCCCCTCCTTGGAGGACTCAGACCTCCGGTCCTGCAGTCTCCACTCCTCCGGGGCCGCCGGCCTCCCATCCTACCCTGTCAGACTGATTGCCGGACTCTTCATCTTCCTCCTCTTCCTCCTCCTCCTCCTCCTCCTCTTCTTCTTCCTCCTCTTCCTCCTCCTCTTCTTCCTCTTCCTCACTCAGTTGTTCAGCCAGAGCTTCGACCTCAGACTGGAAGAGAGGTAAAGCTGTGGACCACCCCCCCCAGGCCACAGCTCACTCCTGGGGAGAACTTGGGAGAGAGGCAGGGTAGGACACATCCCCCTGGGACTCAGAGAAGGAGGTGTGATCAAAAAAACCATAAATCCCCAAGGATGGTTCCCTGGTGAAGATGACCATGGACAGGAGGGAAAGGGAAGGGTGGGTACAAAAACGGACTATGGCGTGTTATACAGCAATGAAAAATACGGTGCTATGGTGACATGCAAAAATGTGACAATCTTGGCAACATAATAGTAAGCAGGGGAAAAAACAGTTGTTCCAGATAACAAATGTATAGTGTGAGACTCTATGAAGTTCATAAACAGGTGAGATTGAAAACACTACACGAAAAGCTAATCAGAAATGCTATAATGAAATCAGGGTGGTATCGTCTGAATCTACTGATCTTAACTTCACTAATAAAAGACCAAATGTCCAACATCTGATGATACAACAGGAAGCACCTGCTATTAAGTCTTACAAAACTAAAAAGAAAATAACAGGCCTCTGAGGCTGATCACACTTCTAGATCTATTACAAGAAAAAACACTGGACAGAGAATTACATGTCAATCCCCACCCAATCAGCCGACTCCTAAGTGTGAAGAATTCTGCAGGACAACCGACTTGGTTCCTTTAACAAACAAATGGCAAAAAAAAAAAAAAGGTTATTTTTTAGAAGGCAGGGAACCTATATACCAAGAGAAACGTAAGACAAATAATCAGATCAATGTGTGAACCTCTTTTGAAACTTGAAAAACAAAAACCCATTTATGAAACTGAGAAAATGTGAAGGTTGACTGGTAGCAAGGCGATGGGATTAAAGAATCATTTGTAGGGACTTCCCTGGAGGTCCAATGGTTAGGTCTCCATGCTTCCCCTGCAGGAAGCATGGGTTCTATCCCAGGCTAGGGAACTAAGATCCCTGTAAGCCACATGATTCAGTCAAAAAACCCCAAAAACATCTGTAAATCTTTTGAAAACAGAAAGAGATCTTATGTTTAGAGAGACTTATGGAAATGTTTCTAGATAAAATGAAATGGTGCCTGGCTATTTGCTTTGAACCAATCCAGTAGGTATGGGTATTAGGGGAGGAAGAGATGAGTCAAGATCCGCTGTGTGTTGCTAATCCTTCGAGCTGGGTGATGGCCACCTGGGGGCTCACTATTCTATTTTTTGTGTGTATCTGAAAGATTCCATGATAAAACAAACAAAAAGTAAAAGGCAAGACTAAGCATTATGTTGCATGGGCAAACACACATGTGAAACAAACCAAACAAGAAGCAAAAGAATAAACAAGCAAACAACCAATAAACCATAAAACAGGTCGTTAAACCCCAAGTCCTGGGTGGTGATTATCACTGGAGAGGAACAAGGGGATGGTATGGAGTACAGCACACACTGGAAATAAGTTATAGATAGTATGGGGCAGTGAAACTAGTGGGTGTTCAGAAAAGGAAAGAGAGGAAAAAGTGGGGCAGGAAAGACTGGACAATGAGCCCTGGCTGCGGGGGGAGCATGGCTGGGAGGGTGGCCGGCTCCCTCTCACCTTGCTGTCAGAGTCCACCCGATCATCCACAGAGTAGGAATCATAGTACAGGCTGAAGTCATCCCCCACCACCGTTTCCCACTCCTCCAGGGACCCGGGGTCCCCCTTCTCCAGGGTCACTTCTCCTGAACTCCGCGTAGAAGCCAACTCCTCTGACTAGAAAAAGATTGAAGAAAAATTGCTGCGGCTGGCACTCACTCACCAACCCATTTTCCGTGAGGATGGAACCCCAGCTCTGGGGCTGCCTCAGAGCAGCCCTCAGGGGGAGAGGCCCTGTTCCCAGCCCCTCTCGGCTCACCAAGCCACCTCCTGAGTTCAGCTTCCTCCTTTTGGCCACATCTGGAAGGAGAGAGAGAGAGAAAGGAGTGAGACTGGCACTCTAAGCCCTCAGCACAGGCCATAGCAAGCCATAGGTAGTGAGGGATGGGACTGACCTGCGGTCACCTTCCCCAGCGAGTGCACGTCATCACTCATGCGGAAATGCTGCACTTCAGGGGGCCGCTTCTCAGGGACTGGGGGCTGGGGGCCGAGAGGGAGCACACTTAGGGTCAGGGAGCCTCTAAGGTTCTGTTTGGATGAGCTGAGAGCCCCAGGTTGGGGCGGGGTGGTAAGCCACACCCTCAGAAACGCCATCCAAAGTTCTCTGGCAATAAGAACCACGTCAGGCCATATTCCCCTTCTAACACTCAACCCTTCATACACACAGCAGCAGGCCCCTTGCCCCCTCCTTTCCACATGGAAAAACACAAATTAAGGCCTTGATCAAAGCTATGCAAAGCAAACCCGGAACAACAAGATATCCAGAGCCCTAAAAACACTGTCATAAAGCTTCTGAGATTCTGGGGCTCTTGTCACTTCCCTTGTCTCCTTCTCTGTAGAGATCCACAGTAAAACCTTTAAAACAGCAGGGACAGTTACAAAGAAGGGAAGAAGTTCCCTTGGGGCTTGCTTTGAGGTAGAAAGGAAAGGTGGTTTGAAGTCTCTATAGTTGTTGTCACGAGAGTAATTAAGACATTGATGACATAATTAACTTTTCAACATTTGTATCTTCTACTCTCCTCTCCCTAAGAGCACAAACCCCAGGAAGATAGGCATCTGGTATGTTCATAGATTAAGCGCCAGTAAAGAATCTGACATACAGTAGCCCCCTGGTAAGTATGTGAAGCAGTCACGTATTGGGTAAGAAAAGGCCTGAAGCTAAATTGTAAAAAAGCAGCCCATGGGGGTTTATGGTTAATTACCCTGTCTCTCCCACTCCCACAGCCATCCCCCTAAGCCTCACCTGTCCATTTCCTGGTTTGGACATGGTTTTCCTGGCTCGGTGAACCTTGGGCTGCCCCTCTGGGCTGGCTGTAGCCTGAGGGGGTTCAGGCCCTGCTGCTGGTGCCCCCTGGGCGCCTGGCATACTCAGCAGCCTCATAGCCAAACTCTGAACTGATGGGGGTGATTTTCCAGCCCCTGTCATTGACATCTTGGCTCGGCTGGGACAGGCACCCCCCTTGCTGGGGGAAGACGGGAACGACTTTGTGGCATGCCCTGGAAAACAGGCAGGCAGGCAGGAGAAAAGATAAGAGGGAAGGCAGAGTCAGAAGTTACCCCACCTCACCCCTCCCCAGACTCCCCCGGCCTCTCACCCAGCAGGATGCGACCCCCATGGAGGTCCCCATCTCCCTCGAGATTCTCGGGTTCATCCCCAAGGAGTGGTGTGGCCCCTCCAGGGGTGTCAGCCCCCTCATCGCCGACAGTGACCGTGACAGAGGCTGGGGATGAGGGGCCAGCAGTCTCCAGGGGGTCGGGGCTGGCCTTGGGCAGGGTCTCCTCACTACGAGGGGTGTCCCCCAAAGAGCCATGAACTGTAGTGGAAGAGAAAAAGTCCAGGGCTAAGGGCTCACGAGCTCATGTGTTGCGGTGGAGGTGAAGGTCCGAAAGGGCCCGTTTCTGCTGCGCTCACCTCTCTCGGTGGCTCCTCTGGGCTCTTTCTCCAGCACCAGCACCCCCACCTCACCGGGGGCCTCCCCCTGGGAGGGGACACAAGGGATAGGAGGGCTGGTCAGTCCGGTAGGAAGTTGGGGGGCCCAGGACGCCTGGGCCCTGGGTAGAGAGAGCAGGCTCCGGGGCCTACCTCTTCCTCGATGGGCTCCCCCCCTTCCGCGGCCTCGGCTGCCCGGAGGGGCCGCACGACCCCTCCCCCGGGCCCGCATCAGCCCCCGCCCTCTCGGCAGACCCCGCATCTCAGGGGCCGAGAAAAGAGGAGGGGGAGGGGGCGGGGCCTCTGCGCCCCGGCCCCGCCCCCTCCTCCCGGCTGCACGCGCCGCTCCCCCTTTGTCCCCCAGGCCGCGGGGACCCCGGGCACCAACCCCTCCAGCGCCCGCTGCCCCCCAGCCCGGTGGACGGCCCCTCGTGCCCCTCGCGCGTGCTCCTGGGGCCCCGGCGCCCGCCGCCCACTCGGGGGCAGCCGGCGACTGCACGCGCGCCTCCGTGCCCACTCCCCCCACCTCCCACCCCCTGGTCCCCTCATCCGCCCCCGGTGCTGGCCCTCCGGATTGCTGCAAGTCTCGCTCGGGCCCCCCGGCCCCGTTGCACCCCCGGAGCATTGCACGGGCGCGCGCTTCCCCCGGGCGCGCGCGCGGGCATGCACCCGCCTCTCCCCCTCCCCTTCCGCACCTCGGCGGCCGCCGCCGCTGCAGCTCCCGCCGCCGCCGCCATCGCCGCTTGCGCTGGGGGCCGAGCCGGCGCGCGGCCGCCCCGGGTCACGTGGGTTGGGAGGGAGGGCTGAGAGGAGCCTTAAAGGAGCCACTACGCGCTTTCTGGCCATTTTTCCCAAGAGAGCGGCCTCGGAGATGGCAGTTCCTGTCCTAAACTGGGAGCGGCAGGGGAGAATTGCTGCCCTTCCTGGCCTCACTCAGCTGGGAACCGAAGGCGAGGCACGCCTGGGTCCAGGTGTGGCTTCTCCATCTCCCACCTGGCTTTTAGGTAATTAGCGGAGCGTCTGAGCCTTCCGGCTCTCGGCAGTCTGTTTATCCAATTCTACCCGCGTGTGCTTCTCCCGCTTCTGATTGCTTTCTAGTTTTCTGGGTCACGGGACTGAAGCCTGGGCCTCTTGGCTTCGCTTCTCTAACGAGCAGGAAGGGGGCGATGGGGACGCGCGGAGGATACCTTTAGTCTTAGCTGGTCCTAGCATGCGGCTTCAGTGTACCCTGGAGCAGCGACCCCTTTTGAAAACCTGGGAGTGAATGTCTCTCCCGTTTATGCCAGACATGTTAAGCCACCACGGGCACTAGGGATCCAGGTAACCCTCCAGAGGCCCAAGTCATTACTATCTGCAGACACTCTAGTAAGTAACTTTTTTTTGCCAAACACTTCACAAGCATACCAGGCACTCTGTGGGTCATAGCCCAGCCAGTAGTGGAAGTACGAATGGTATTACACCGAGACACAGAACTTTGATAGCAGTATATAGGGTACCATCTCTTTAGGTATTGCATCTAGTCAAAGTTTGGAAAATACCTGTACTTGCAATATTCGACACAGGCAAATGGTTAGAATATAGGGCTGCTGCTGCTGGTTAAGTCGCTTCAGTCGTGTCCGACTCTGTGCGACCCCATAGACGGTAGTCCACCAGGCTCCCCCGTCCCTGGGATTCTCCAGGCACCTGGGGCCAATTGAAGGCCTTCTGGGAACTGTAGTTCTCTTTGGTTAAGAACCGTTTCAGAGCTTTCTGGGAATTGTAGTCTTCTCCATACCAGAATCCAAACAGTGGTTTTTAGCTTTCTCCAGGACATGAGCCCTTTCCCCAGACCAAACGCCCAAACAGGCTTCTGCTTACAATTTTAATGGGCACAATGATCACAACTATAGCTCATCCCTAGCCATCATACCTGACTCAACTGGAGCAGGTTATCTGTTAACACCTCTGCCAAAAATCACTGAACACTTGTGCTGTGAGCTGATAGAAGTTGAGGATGCAGAACTGGGAGGGTCTCTGGCTAGAGGAGCCCACCTGTCACATTTCCCTTCCCCTGTCAAGGCTCCTTTAGGCATGAGACCTGCATGAGTTGTGACCTCTGAGTACTTAGCAAATGACATCAGAGGGTGAGAAGGTCTANGCTTTTCAGGTCCTCCCCCCGCCTGCACGCACCGTGCACGCCCCCCCCCACGTTCACAACTCCTTGGCACGCCCCCCCACCCCCGCCCCACGACCCTGAGTTCACGCGCCGCTCACCTGGCTGGGTTCCGCGCGCTGTTTTTTTCCCCCCCTATTTCCCCCACCCCCCCAGGGCCGACTGCGCCCCCACACGCGGGCAGGGCCTGGGCAGCGCGCAGGCGCGGGGGTGCACGGGGCGCGCGCGCGGGGCCGGCTCCGCGTGGGCGTAAGGGGGGAGGGGCGGGGGCGGCTCGTGCAGTGTGTTCCAGGCCCCGCGCGCGGCGGCGTCGTCGAGAACTCGGGGAGGAGGAAGAGGGGAGGGAATTAAAGGAACAGGATTCCCCCTTTCCCGACCCCCCCTTTCTTCACCAGCTCCCCCCACACGGTTAAAGGGCCGGACAGCCTGGCCTCTCCTTTGGCCGGTATTATTTGTCCGCCAGAGCGGAAATACGTTCCGCACCCCCCTCTTTCTGGCTCCCCCTCCTCTGTGCCTCCGGGCCCCGTGGCCCGTCTGCGCTTGCGTGCCAAATGCCGCGCGGAGGCCCGCTCGCTGAGGCCCGCCCTCCCCACTCCCAGCAGCCGGCCGCGCAGCTTGCTCCTCGGCCCCCAACGCGCACTCCCCGCCCTCTGCTCTCCCCCGCTGCCTGGCTCCCCGCCCTCTGCTCTCCCCCGCTGCCTGGCTCCCCGCGGGCGGCGCTGCCACCTGCTCGCGCGGGCCGTACTTCTCTGACCCAGCTGCGCGAGGCGGAACCAGAGTTGCAGCCACGGCCCCTCCAGGGGTCCCAGACCGCCCGTGGCTACCGAGATGTTGGTTGTTGGTTGCCTACGCCTGCATCCCCTGTTAATTCTGTTCATACTTCCTCCAGCCACGCTTTCACATTTTTGCAACTCTTCTGAAGCTGGTAAACACCTCAGCACTCTGGGCCTAAAAGATATTTTAACTTTATGCAAGGCCAGACAATCTCCACTTCCTCTCCTCTGTCTCAAAATCTTACGAAATCACAACCATCCTTCCCTTCCCTCCATTCTCAGAATCGATCCTAACTTCTTGCCAAGGCAAACGCCCTCGTAAGGTCGACGACCTTGCCCATTTCACCCCCTACAATATAATAGACCAAGTACTAATTCTTCTAATTATGTGAAGATGTAGTTTAGTAGAACAAGCGTCCATCCTACCCCTGCTCCTCCACCAGACTGACAAGGTCAGAACTCCATTGGCCTAAACAAAATCCTCCCTTAGTTCTGCCCCTTTGGCTTCTCTTTCTCTGTTCCTCCCAAACTGCCGTCTCTGCGCTTCAACACCCGCGTTTATGAGCGCCTTGAAGGCTGGCTCCCTTCCTGCCTTCTTCCTTGCACCTCTCAGATACCTGTACTCGTTTCTCCACCCAACCAAGTCCAGGTGAAGAAGCCTCTGTTGCCGCCTGGATTTGTTTATTACATCCTTCAGGAGACTAGAGCATTATCCTTACACATCAGTTTTGGTGGAACGTTCAATATCTGTGTTCAGTCTAATGGTTTCCCCATTAGATTGCCAACTTCTTGATTGCATGAATCATGTCCTGAGTTATGTTTTGCAAATCAAAGTCATACAGTAAATGACTGACTGTTGAAGTCATTCCTCTTCAGTTCAGCCAGCATCCACCCATAAAAAGTTTGTTTCTGACTTAAACTGGATCCTGAACTTAAGAGATGCCCTTTTGGTTGGGAAGTGTTCAGATGACGCCTCTACTCTTTGCCTTTCTCTTTTAAATTCTCTGACTTTTTTGCCTTCACCCTGCTGATGCTTACTTAGTTGCTTCAGTCATGTCTGACTCTGTGCGACTCTGCAGCCTGCCAGTTTCCTCTGTCCGTGGGATTCTGTAGGCAAAAATACTAGAGTGGGTTGCCATACCCTCCTCCAGGGGATCTTCCCCACCCAGGGATGGAACCCAGGTCTCCTGCGTTTTAGGCAGAGTCTTTACCCCTGAGCTGCTTTCAGCCAGTTCTCTCTATTCTAAAATGCCCTCTGTAGAAATATGTGTTGTTAGGCCGCATGGATTCTGTTGGCATTTGTGTCAGATTTTCAGACACTCTTAGGCTCAAAGCCGTATCCCAGTTCAGTTCAGTTCAGTCGCTCAGTCGTGTCCGACTCTCTGCGACCCCATGAATCGCAGCACGCCAGGCCTCCCTGTCCATCACCATCTCCCGGAGTTCACTCAGACTCACGTCCATCGAGTCACTGATGCCATCCAGCCATCTCATCCTCTGTCGTCCCCTTCTCCTCCTCCCCTCAATCTCTCCCAGCATCAGAGTCTTTTCCAATGAGTCAAGTCTTCGCATGAGGTGGCCAAAGTACTGGAGTTTCAGCTTTAGCATCATTCCTTCCAAAGAAATCCCAGGGCTGATCTTCTTCAGAACTACTTATGAAAAGAGGGCCTTTGGGCAAGTTCCTTCTCTGAATCAAAGTATCTTTATCGTTAAATTGGAGGCGCTGATTCCTCACAGGGCTAACGTGAAGTTCAAGTGAGTCTGACACATAGTACGTGCTGAATCAATGAGACCTCCCTTCTCCTTTGCCTCATTGGAGGACAGACTGAAATCTTCGAAAGGACTTTAACAATTCTGTTTCCCTATCTTATCTCTTCTTTTCCTCATTACCAAATTTCCCAAGAGTTGCCTACAGGCTTCTGGTGGCTCAGTGGTAAAGAACTGGCCTGCCAATGCAGGCAACAGGGGTTCGTTCCTGGTCTGGGAAGATCACACGTGCCATGGAGCAACTAAGCCTGTGTGCCACAACTATCAAGCCTGTGCGCTGGAGCTGGGGAGCCACAACTACTGAACTCCAAGTGCTCTAGAACCCGTGCTCCGCAGCAAGAGAAACCACTGCAATGAGAAGCCCGCTCATCACAATTGGAGAGTAGCCCCCTGCTCCCCGCAACTAGAGGAAAGACTACACAGCAACAAAGACACAGCACAGTCAAAAGTAAAAATAATGATAAAAAATATGAGTTGTTTACACTCCAGTGAGAGCAGAAATTTTAAAAGTCATCAAGGTAAGAATGTAAGTTTGTAAAGTTTTGTACCTTGTCCCCCTTCTTGCTACTTCTCCTTTCTGGGAGTATGAATGGGACAGAGGGCCTAATCTCAGTTTGGAGTTAAATATAGATAGTTCTAGTAGAGTTAAGAGCTGGGGAATCCTTAATTACCCAGCCCACCCAGTTATAGTTTTATATGGAAACAAGCAGTGCACAAGGTTGTTTTCTCCTGTACATTCTGGTGGGGAGATGCTGTAGGGCTGTTTTTGTCACATACCCCCATGTAAGGATGTCTTGGCCTCCAACTTCTGCCCCTGTAAAATGAGAGACCCTCCTGTCCTTGAGTGGCAGTACCACCTTGGCATAGTGTCAAGAACACAAACACATAAATTCAGGATTCTCTTTTTTTTTTTTAATTAAAAAATATTTATTTATTTTTGGCTGTACTGGATCTTCTTTCTGCCTGGGTTTTTCTCTAGTTGAGGTGAGTAGGGAATACTGTCTAGTTGCGGTATGAGGGCTTCTCATTGCAGTGGCGTCCCTTGTCGTGGAGCATGCATTCTAGGGCACTTGGCTTCAGTAGTTGTGGCTCCCAGGCTCTAGAGCACAAGCTCGATAGTTGTGGCTCAAGGGCTTAGTTGCTCCGTGACATGTGGTATCTTCCTCGACTAGGGATCCAACCTGTGACTCCTGCACTGGCAGGCAGATTCTTTACCCCTGAACCATCAGGGAAGCCCAAAATGAGGGGGTTTATTGGCACTGAGAAGTAAAATCTGAATAAGGATTCAGAAAAAAACTGGGAGACAGAAAGTCTAGGTTCTGGCCCAGTTTTGAAGTCTTCAAGGCTCCAGAAGTTTCAATATTCTTGTCAGTGAAATGGAGAGATTGTCTTTGGAGGTCACTTCCAGCCCCATCAGTCCGCAAAAGTTCAGTCTGAAAAGGTGTATGTGTCTTTGTGTGTATGTGTGTTTGTGTGTATGTTTGGGAGAAGTGGTCAAGGACTAGCGAGCTCAGGGCTTAGGGCAGCACTCGGTTACTGATAGAGGTGAGCAGTGGCCCGGTAGGAATGTGTAAGCAGTAGGAAAGCTGAGACGTTTCCCTGTGGCATTCAAAGTATTTTTGGCAGTGGGTTTACTTTTGTAATTGTGCTTCGCCCAGACTGAAATAACTATCTCTTGAGCAACCAAGAGAAAGGAGGAAAGAAGTCCGCCTGGGTTTTTAATCCATCAGCTGATAAGACTTTCCTGTCTTACAACAAAATCTCCAGCTTCTCCCCCCTCTCTCCTTTGCCCCACACTCAGCGCTGCCCTCACTGTAGGAATCCTGGTGAAAAGGGCAGCCTGTTCAGGCAATGATAACAGGGGCTCACAGCTTGAGAAAAGAAACTCTGTAAAAACAAAAGGCTCACACCAGTCCCCTCTATTTGTAAAGCCACCTTTCCTAAACTCCCATCCATCTCCTAAAATGTACTCCTGTCCTCGACTTTTGCTGACCTCTTTTCCAATAACCTGTTCCTTCCAGCTCTTTGGAACCCTCTCATAACAACCTCCTGATAAACTCTTCCCTCCCCTTCCTGCTTTACAGAGAATTTAGTTCTTCCTGCAACCCATGACCTTTCCCCTCCTCCAAGTCACCTCCCCCACCTTGCTCAGCACGAAGTCTGGGGAGATGGTGGTGGATTCTCCTAGCTCCTTGTCAACCCCAGGAGCAGAACAGTTCCACTTAATGCCAAACACCCTTTCCTCCCAGCCTCAGGAGTGCTGCTTGTTGCCATGAGAAACTGACTTCTAGGCCTGCCAGGGTTCATGCAAATGACCCAGTCCACAGTCCAATTAAAATTTATTTTGGTTTATGTTTTCATAGAGTTCTTTGTAGGGCTCAAAATTCAAAAAAGTATAAAAGGGTACATTGTCAAAGTTCTCCCTTCCACCTCCACCCTGACCCCTTCCCTTCCACAGCCTATATTACAGGGTTTTTAAAGCTTCTTGACCTCCTTCCAACAACTTTTATCTTGACTCTTATCTCATCCATGTTCTTCCCAGAATCATTCTCTGGTGATTATCAGCACTTGGAACTACATCCTCTCTGCGATTTAAAATTGCAGCATACCGTTCTCTGAGTAGCCCTCAGATTGCTGCCTTCTGGAGGGAAGCAAGTATGCCTGCCCTGCCTCCCTAGGGGGACCTCTAGCCACCTGGTCTTCCCTTTTCTGTCGGGCCCTTCTCCCTCCCTTTCTTCCCTGTCCAGCCGAAGTACCACTCACAGTCCATCCCTCAGCTCTTCTCTGCAAGCTCCCTTTAGCTGTGCACTGGGTGCCCTTTTAGGTACTGGAAGAGCCTCTCCCACCTCTCCCCAACCCCCAGCTCCTTTCCAGTCCTGTCCACTCTCCTGAGTCCCCCAGCCTAACTCCAGATCCCCTTCTCATCAATCAGCCCTGTCTCTTAACTGAGCTTCTTCAACCTGGACCCTCTCCAGCTTCTCCTTTTTCCAGCATAGCCAGCATTCTGAATTCCTCACTCAGCCTCTTCACTCTTCACATTCATCCTCTCTCCTAAAAATATTTATTGTGAATATATTATACACACAGAAGTATGTATGGGGCTCCCCTCATGGCTCTTCTGGTAAAAAAATCTGCCTGCCCGTGCAGGAGACACAAGAGACAGGAGTTCCATCTCTGGGTCAGGAAGATCCCTTGGAGAAGGAAATGGCAATCCGCTCCAGTATTCTTGCTTGGGAAATCCCATGGACAGAGGAGCCTTATGGGCTACAGTCCATGAGGTTACAAGGAGTCAGACACAACTGAGTGTACACACATACACACAAAGGGACTAGCAAACTTCTGGAATACCCTACCAACCAACTCAGTGATAGGAGTATGTATATGTTGGAAATGTATAGTTAAAGATGAATGCAACAGAACCCCTGGGTACCTGATCAAAGGTTAAGAAACTGATTCCTGTAGAACTGAATCGAGGTGCTGTACATCTGAAACTAACACAACATTGTAAATCAACGATGTGTGCGTGTGTGTCAGTTGTTCAGTTGTGTCCGACTCTTTTCGACCCCATGGACTATATAGTCCACCAGTCTCCTCAGTCCATGGCGTTTCCCAGGCAAGGATATTGGAGTGGGTAGCCATTTCCTTCTTCAGGGGATCTTCCTGACCTAGGGACGGAACCTAGGTTTCTTGCATTGCAGGCAGATTCTTTACCATCTGAGCCACCAGGAAAGCCTGTAAGTTAACTATACTACAATGCAAAATTAAAAAAAAAAAATCCTAACACACACACACGAAGTAAATTTCCGGGATTTCAGGTGTCTACATTCTTCACAATGACTGCATCCCTCTCCCTCTTCAGAGAATGGACCCCACGCTGAATTCCTTAGTTCACTTCCTTTGTTTATCTTCATAGTTCCACTCTCTATGCATTTTGTAGGCATTCCTACACATGCATACTCTTTGGTTTTGCCTGTTTGATCTCCAAAAGGACAGCATCATAGGAACCATGTTCTGTTTTGCTGAGGCTGCCTTTTTACTGAGAATCATGATCCCATTGACCGTGTAGCTGTCGTTCATCAGCTTGCTTTCTGTTGCATGACGACACCACTGTCTATAAATCCCTTGTCCTTTCAGTGGACACTTGCACTGGTGCTTATCGCCACAAGGCTACTGTGAGTTCTCTTACTCTTCTCGGCTAAGTTTCTCCAGGGCTAGAGTCTTTGAAAGAGGGCCTATGTATCTCAGTGATGTGAGAGGACTGTCCAGGGCTTAGGTGGACCTGGAGAGGTGTACAGGACTGTCCTCAGACCCGACACTCTCATATGAGTTGGGACACTCGTGAGCCTGTGAGGGCCCCTTTTCCCCCCTTGCCCCGCTCTTCCTTACCACAGAAAGAAGGCCCAAAAGGGCATCCAGAAGGGTAAAAACTGCCAGGCACCAAAGCGACAGTTTCAAAATCTCACGGACGTGAGTGACCTAGTGAAATCATTTTGCAAGTGAGGTACTTTTTCTTTCCTTTCAACAAAATTGAAGGAAGATTTATCAAGTGCCAGCTGATCGCTTTTTTTTTTTTCCTATCCTTTATGCTACTGAGGTGAAATTCACACAGCCTAATTTTTAAAGAATTTTTATTGCTAATTCTAGCAAAAAATAATATTTATCCATAAATGCATGAACTGATTGAGAAGTGGCCTGATTGTCTTATTTAGAATTGGGCTTCCAATAGTGTTTTTTATGCTTCATCATTATGTAGTGAAATTTATAATATATTCATATTCTTTTGACAAATTGATTGTTAATGATGATCATAAGTACTTAATCCAGAAGAAAGTTTAACACTCAGAGCCTTAAAATTTTTTAATTCAGTTTTAAGTTATATACTTTTTTTTATTGCAGAGAATAGAAGATTTTCAAGCATAAAACATATTAGGATCTTATTTGGGGAGGTAGAAACAGAAATATGAATTCAGAAGAAATGGAATGATATGAATTTTTTTTTTGGCCATGAGGCTTACAGGATCTTAGCTCCCAACCAGTCATTGAACCTGGTCCCTCAGCAGTGAAAGCTCAGAGTCCTAACCACTGAACCTCCAGGGAAGTCTCAGATGTGAAATTTCTGATTGTTAAAGAAGGGTGTGTTCATGTACTTTAAAATGAATCATAGTATCATCAAAAGTGAAATAACACGTTTTTTTTTTTTTTTAAACGTCAGTGTTTACAACATGCTGGAAATTTCACCCTTTCACAACTATTTAAAAACTTGAGGAAAATCCTAGATAACAGCAGGAAAATGTACAAGAGGTACACACTCGCTAAACTAACATGAGCCAAAGTTTTGAGTGTTTCTCAAACTTCATTATGCATATGAATCATTTCAAATGTGGATTCTGAGTCAGCAGTTCTGGATGGCCTGGAATTTTACATTTCTACAAGTTTCTGGTGATGCCAATGCTGCTGGTCTGTGGACACACTTTGAGGAGCAAGCCTCAGTATATTCCCAAGAGTGGAATTGCTGGGTGATGGGTATGGCACATGCTCAACTCCCAATTGATGTTAAAGTATTTTCTGAAACGTTTGTATAAATCTGATAACAATAGCGTAAAGGGACACAGTGGGTGATTAAATAGTTAATCCCACTAAGGGATTGTAAGTAGAGAAAAATATGGGAGACCCCTGTAAGTTTATGATTACTGAAGAAAGCAGGTTTGCTTAACCACAAAACCAAGCAGGCTTGCTTAGTAACAAAACCATGCAACAGTAGCATAAGACATGCCCCCAAACAATAAAGCAATGGTGGCATAAAACCCACATCCTGCCCAGTGAGCTTACTAAGTTGATGATCGCTAGGACATGCTCTCTGCACACATAAAAAACACTAATTTGTAGACCTAACTTGACCACACAGCAACAAGAAAACACTGCCCCGCTCAGCCTGGAGGAGGAACTAATGATGAAAATATGACATCTACTCAAGAAAGACAAAGAAGATCTTTCCACCTGCCCATTTTTCCTTTGATTATAAAATTGTAGCCCAGGAAGTCACAGCACGTCTCGCCCACCGCTTATAAGCCTCACAGACGCCCTGTTCTAATAAACTACTTATCTATCACCTTGTCTCTTGCTGAATTCTTTTTTGTGCTGAGGCATAAAGGATCATGATACCAGAGCTCTTTGGAGCTTCTGAAACGACACCAAACGTTGCAAATCTACACTTGAGCTAGCCGTGGGAATGCTGCTGTTTCTTGAAAAAAGTTCACTAAAGGCGTCCTGATTTTCAGTCCTCATCTCACTTATACTTTCTGTGACACGTTTGGCTATGCTTGTTTGATACACTGCTTCCCTCTGGTTTCTGTGACACCGTTTTCCTTGGGTTTCCTTCCTTCTACAACCACAGTCTCTTCTGTGACCCTTCACCCTCTTCCAAGTCCATCATTTAACTGTTGGTTGTACTTGACCTTCTGTTGGGCTGAACTCCCAGGTCTATCAGGCCTGCTGTGGCCCAGCTTTAAGAATGAAGAAAGAGCCCAGTGTCAGCAATAGAGACATCAGTGGAATGGAGGAGCTTGTGTGTCTCAAGCAAGATCCTGGAGTGACACCCCACCGTGCACAGCTGGGGGGCTGGCAGGACTTGGTGGCAGGCTTTGCTCCAGGGGGTGGAGGGGGAAGGGGAGATTACCTGTTATAGGAGGAAGTGACAGCAGGCACTGGTCAGGCAGGGGATGTACACAGAGCAACAGAACAGCCATTCCCCACCACCACCACCATCAATTATTTATTTGTTTATGGTTGTATTGAGTCTTCATTGCTGCATGTGGGCTTTCTCTAGTTGCAGTGAGTGGGGGCCACTCTTCACAGCAGTGCACAGGCTTCTCATAGCAGTGGCGCCTCTTGTGGAGCATGAGCTTTATGTGCAGTCTTCAGTAGTTGGGGTATACGGACTTTATTTGCTCAACAGCATGTAGAATCTTCCCCCATCAGTGATCAAACCTGTGTCCCCTGCATTGGCAGGCGGATTCCTATCCACTGTACCACCAGGGAAAGTCTGAGAACAGCCATCTTGAGTGGCCTGACCATACAGCTTCTTTCAGTTCAGTTCAGTTCAGTCACTCAGTCATGTCCGACTCTTTGCAATCCCATGGACTGAAGTACGCCAGGCTTCCCTGTCCATCACCAACTCCTGGAGCTTACTCAAACTCATGTCCATCGAGTTGGCACTGCCATCCAACCATCTCATCCTCTGTTGTTCCCTTCTCCTCCTGCTTTCAATCTTTCCCAGCATCAGGGTCTTTTCAAATGAGTCAGCTCTTCACATCAGGTGGCCAAAGTATTGGAGTTTCAGCTTCAACATCAGTCCTTCCAATGAATATTCAGGACTGATTTCCTTTAGGATGTATTGGTTGGATCTCCTTGCAGACCAAGGGACTCTCAAGAGTCTTCTCCAACACCACAGTTCAAAAGTATCACTTCTTTGGCACTCAGCTTTCTTTATAGTCCTACTCACATCCATATATGACTATTGGAAAAACCTTAGCTTTGAGTAGATGGACCTTTGTTGGCAAAGTAATGTCTCTGCTTCTTAATATGCTGTCTAGGTTGGTCATAACTTTTCTTCCAAGGAGTAAGTGTCTTTTAATTTCGGGACTGCAGTCACCATCTGCAGTGATTTTGGAGCACCAAAAAATAAAATCTCTCACTGTTTTCATTGTTTTCCCATCTATTTGCCATGAAGTGATGGGACTGGATGCCATGGTCTTAGTTTTCTGAATGTTGAGTTTTAAGCCAACTTTTTCACTCTCCTCTTTCACTTTCATCAAGAGGCTCTTTAGTTCCTCTTCACTTTCTGATATAAGGGTGGTATNTTCAAATGTGGATTCTGAGTCAGCAGTTCTGGATGGCCTGGAATTTTACATTTCTACAAGTTTCTGGTGATGCCAATGCTGCTGGTCTGTGGACACACTTTGAGGAGCAAGCCTCAGTATATTCCCAAGAGTGGAATTGCTGGGTGATGGGTATGGCACATGCTCAACTCCCAATTGATGTTAAAGTATTTTCTGAAACGTTTGTATAAATCTGATAACAATAGCGTAAAGGGACACAGTGGGTGATTAAATAGTTAATCCCACTAAGGGATTGTAAGTAGAGAAAAATATGGGAGACCCCTGTAAGTTTATGATTACTGAAGAAAGCAGGTTTGCTTAACCACAAAACCAAGCAGGCTTGCTTAGTAACAAAACCATGCAACAGTAGCATAAGACATGCCCCCAAACAATAAAGCAATGGTGGCATAAAACCCACATCCTGCCCAGTGAGCTTACTAAGTTGATGATCGCTAGGACATGCTCTCTGCACACATAAAAAACACTAATTTGTAGACCTAACTTGACCACACAGCAACAAGAAAACACTGCCCCGCTCAGCCTGGAGGAGGAACTAATGATGAAAATATGACATCTACTCAAGAAAGACAAAGAAGATCTTTCCACCTGCCCATTTTTCCTTTGATTATAAAATTGTAGCCCAGGAAGTCACAGCACGTCTCGCCCACCGCTTATAAGCCTCACAGACGCCCTGTTCTAATAAACTACTTATCTATCACCTTGTCTCTTGCTGAATTCTTTTTTGTGCTGAGGCATAAAGGATCATGATACCAGAGCTCTTTGGAGCTTCTGAAACGACACCAAACGTTGCAAATCTACACTTGAGCTAGCCGTGGGAATGCTGCTGTTTCTTGAAAAAAGTTCACTAAAGGCGTCCTGATTTTCAGTCCTCATCTCACTTATACTTTCTGTGACACGTTTGGCTATGCTTGTTTGATACACTGCTTCCCTCTGGTTTCTGTGACACCGTTTTCCTTGGGTTTCCTTCCTTCTACAACCACAGTCTCTTCTGTGACCCTCACCCTCTTCCAAGTCCATCATTTAACTGTTGGTTGTACTTGACCTTCTGTTGGGCTGAACTCCCAGGTCTATCAGGCCTGCTGTGGCCCAGCTTTAAGAATGAAGAAAGAGCCCAGTGTCAGCAATAGAGACATCAGTGGAATGGAGGAGCTTGTGTGTCTCAAGCAAGATCCTGGAGTGACACCCCACCGTGCACAGCTGGGGGGCTGGCAGGACTTGGTGGCAGGCTTTGCTCCAGGGGGTGGAGGGGGAAGGGGAGATTACCTGTTATAGGAGGAAGTGACAGCAGGCACTGGTCAGGCAGGGGATGTACACAGAGCAACAGAACAGCCATTCCCCACCACCACCACCATCAATTATTTATTTGTTTATGGTTGTATTGAGTCTTCATTGCTGCATGTGGGCTTTCTCTAGTTGCAGTGAGTGGGGGCCACTCTTCACAGCAGTGCACAGGCTTCTCATAGCAGTGGCGCCTCTTGTGGAGCATGAGCTTTATGTGCAGTCTTCAGTAGTTGGGGTATACGGACTTTATTTGCTCAACAGCATGTAGAATCTTCCCCCATCAGTGATCAAACCTGTGTCCCCTGCATTGGCAGGCGGATTCCTATCCACTGTACCACCAGGGAAAGTCTGAGAACAGCCATCTTGAGTGGCCTGACCATACAGCTTCTTTCAGTTCAGTTCAGTTCAGTCACTCAGTCATGTCCGACTCTTTGCAATCCCATGGACTGAAGTACGCCAGGCTTCCCTGTCCATCACCAACTCCTGGAGCTTACTCAAACTCATGTCCATCGAGTTGGCACTGCCATCCAACCATCTCATCCTCTGTTGTTCCCTTCTCCTCCTGCTTTCAATCTTTCCCAGCATCAGGGTCTTTTCAAATGAGTCAGCTCTTCACATCAGGTGGCCAAAGTATTGGAGTTTCAGCTTCAACATCAGTCCTTCCAATGAATATTCAGGACTGATTTCCTTTAGGATGTATTGGTTGGATCTCCTTGCAGACCAAGGGACTCTCAAGAGTCTTCTCCAACACCACAGTTCAAAAGTATCACTTCTTTGGCACTCAGCTTTCTTTATAGTCCTACTCACATCCATATATGACTATTGGAAAAACCTTAGCTTTGAGTAGATGGACCTTTGTTGGCAAAGTAATGTCTCTGCTTCTTAATATGCTGTCTAGGTTGGTCATAACTTTTCTTCCAAGGAGTAAGTGTCTTTTAATTTCGGGACTGCAGTCACCATCTGCAGTGATTTTGGAGCACCAAAAAATAAAATCTCTCACTGTTTTCATTGTTTTCCCATCTATTTGCCATGAAGTGATGGGACTGGATGCCATGGTCTTAGTTTTCTGAATGTTGAGTTTTAAGCCAACTTTTTCACTCTCCTCTTTCACTTTCATCAAGAGGCTCTTTAGTTCCTCTTCACTTTCTGATATAAGGGTGGTATCATCTGAGTATCTGAGGTTATTGATATTTCTCCTGGGAATCTTGATTCCACCTTGTGCTTCATCCAGCTCAGCATTTTTCATGATGTACTCTGCATATAAGCTAAATAAACAGGGTGACCATATATAGTCTTGATGTACTCCTTTCCCTATTTGGAACCAGTCTCTTGTTCCATGTCCATTTCTAACTGTTGCTTCCTGACCTGCATACAGATTTCTCAGGAGGCAGGTCAGGTGGTCTGGTAATCCCATCTCTTTAAGAATTTTCCACAATTTATTGTGATCCACACAGTCAAAGGCTTTGGTGTAGTCAGTAAAGCAGAAATAGATATTTTTCTGGAATTCTCTTGCTTTTTCGATGATCCAGTGGATGTGGGCAATTTGATCTCTGGTTCCTCTGCCTTTTTAAATCCAGCTTGAACATCTGGAAGTTCACAGTTCAAGTGCTGTTGAAGCCTGGCTTGGAGCATTTACTTTAGAGCATTACTTTAGAACATTTACTTTAAAGCATTTAATTTAGAGCATTACTTTGCTAGCATGTGAGATGAGTGCAGTTGTTTAGTAGTTTGAACATTCTTTGGCATTGCCTTTCTTGGAGATTGGAATGAAAACTGACCTTTTCCAGTTCTGTGGCTGCTGCTGAGTTTTCCAAATTTGCTGGCGTAATTGAGTGCAGCACATTCACAGCATCATCTTTCAGGATTTGAAACAGCTCAACTGGAATTCCGTCACCTCCACTAGCTTTGTTCATAGTGATGCTTCCTAAGGCCCACTTGACTTCACATTCCAGGATGTCTAGCTCTAGGTGAGTGATCACACCATCGTGGTTATCTGGGTTATACACCTTCTTTGCCTTTATCTTGTTCTCCCTGGTGTGCTCTTAAGAGGTGGGTTACCACCTTGATGACCCTGTGATGGTTAATTTTATGTGTCAACTTGGAGGGGCCAATTCTTTAGTCAAACACGTCTGGATGTTTTTGTGAAGGTATTTTGTAGATGTGACTAATAGCTGTACTTAGTTGACTTTAATTAAAAGAGACTGCCCTAGATAATGTGGGTGGATGTCCGTCAGTCAATTGAATGCCCTAAGAGCAAAACCTAAGATTTCCATAGAAGGAATTTTGCCTCAAGACTCAAACAGAAATCCTGCCTCCATTTCCAGCCTGTCAGGCTGGCTGCTCTACAAATTCAAACTCAAAGCTACATCATCAACTCTTACCTGATTTTCCAGCCTACTGGCCTGTGCTATGGATGTTTTGGAATCACTAGTGCCCACAAAGAGTTGGACACGACTGAGTGACTGAACTGAACTGAACTGAACCGAGTTCCCACAATTGCATGAGCCAGTTCCTTAAAATAAGTCTCTTTGTATATATCCTTTTGGTTCTGCTTCTCTGGAGAACTCTGGCTGATACAGACAGACACCCATGTTTCTTTTTCTCACTAGACCTTTCTCCTATTTCCAATCTAGAATATCCACCTCCTCCTGGATGTTCTAAAGGTGCTTAAGACATAATATGTCCTGGACAGAATCTGTTCTCTTTCTCCTTAAACCTGTTTCTCCTCCTGTATAGACTGTGCTGCCACCAGCCATCCCCAACCCAAGCTGAAAACTTGGAATTCAGTATGGACTTCTGTTTTCCCTTTTACCCCTCATATATGCTGAGCCACTAAGTCTTTTATCCATCCACTTAATAAGTATATGAATTTGGGACTTCCCTGGTGGTTCTGTGGTTAAGACTCTGCACTACCAATGCAGGGAACTGGGGCTCCATCCTTAATCAGGGAACTAGATCTTACCTACTACAACTTAGAATTCACATGCCCCAACTAGAGATCCTGCATGCTGCAACGAGGATTGATGATCCCATGAGCCACAACTAACAGCCAGGGCAGCCAAATAAATATGAAATAAATATGTGAATTATTCCAGTGTGCCAAAACCAGGCTAGTGCTGGGCATAAAGGAGAGAGTAAGACACATTTCCTGAGGGTATGGAGATACTGAAACCTTTGTGCATTGTTGTTTTGGTGGTGAGGATACAAACTAGTATTCCACAGCTGCTATGGAAACCAGCACAGCGGTTCCTCAATTTAAAAAAAAGAACTTATCAGATGACCCAGAATCATCACTTTGGAGTATATATCCAAAAGAATTGAGACAAGGGCCTCAAACGGATATTTGTAGACCTATGTTTATAGCAGCATTATTCACTGTAGCTCAAATGTGTCCATCAACAGGTAAATGGAGAAGCAAAAGGTAGATACACCATACAGTAGGATATCATTCAGCCTTCAAAAGGAAATTCTGACATATGCTTCAGTGTGGATGAACCTTGAAGACACCACGCTACGGGAAATAAACCATACAGAAAAGACAAGTGCTGTATGACTCTATTTACATGAGATACTTAGAGTAGTCAAAATCAGAGGGATAGAAAATAGAATGGTGGTTTCCAGGGCTGGAGGAAGGAGGGAGAGAGGAGTTCTTGCTTAATGGGTGAAGAGTTTCAGTCTTACAATATGAAAAGACTTAGAGATGGTTGGTGGGGATGGTTGCATGATATTATGAAGGCATGTAATGCCTCTGAGCTGTACACTTACAATGATTGATACGGTAAGTTTAATGTTACAAGTATTTTACTGCAATAAAACATTCTTTAAAAAAAAAAAAAGAAATGAGAAATAAATTCACTTAATAGTGAACCATCATCTTAATACAAAAAAACTGTCCTGTCAACTTCAATTCTTGACAAAGAAATGTGTCTCTTTAGAAGTTAAAAAACCTATCTATTTGTTGGACATATTTTGCTTCTCTTTTGGAAGCTTGTTTCCCGGGTAGCTAAAACCTCTCTCATATTTCACTGCCTTGTGAATCAAATGTGTGTGTGTGTGCTCAGTTGTATCTATCTTTTTGTGATCCCATGGACTATAGCCCACCAGGCTCCTCTGTCCATGGGATTTCCCAGGCGGGAATACTGGAGTGGGTTGCATTTCCTACTCCAGGGTATCTTCCTGATCCAGGGACTGAACCTTCATCTCTTGTGTCTCCTGCACGTGCAGGTGGATTCTTTACCACTAGCACCACCTATAAAGTAAAGTAAGTAAAATAAATTAAGGTAAGGTAAGGTAAAGTATAAAGTAAAGTAAGTAAAGTAAAGTAAAAGTAAATTTCTATGCTTAGTCACTCAGTTGTGTCTGACTCTTTGTGACCCTATGGATTGTAGCCCACCATGCTCCTCTGTCCATGGGGTTCTCCAGGCAAGAATACTGGAGTGGGTTGCCATGCCCTCCTCCAGGGGATCTTCCCAACCTAGGGATCAAACCCAGGTCTCCCATATTGTAGGCAGATTCTTTGTTGTCTGAGCCACCAGGGAAGAAGTAAAATAAAGTACTTAGTGACTCTTTGCAACCCCATGGACTGTAGCCCACCAGGCTCCTTTGTCCATGGAATGCTCCAGGCAGGAATACTGGAGTGGGTTGCCATTCCCTTCTCCAGGGGATCTTCCTGACCCAGGGATCAAACTCAGGTCTCCTGCATTGCAGGCAGATTCTTTACTGTCTGAGCCACCACCTGGGAAGCCCTTAAATCAAATAATAAAATATTATTTAAAAAAATAAAAAGACATTTCCTACCCTCAAGAAGACTGTAGACAAAAAAACAGGAAATCACAACACACTGAGATAAGTGTTGAGACTAAGCAACCAGGGTGTTTGGAGAGCCCAGGGAGTCATCAGAGGGGCCTTGGATTCGCTCCTCAACATTCCTCCTGCCTCCCCTTCCCGACTTCTCTATTTGCTCTCAGCCCCTGGTGTCTTGCCAGAACTATGTCTCCTAACTTACTCCTTGGAAGAAAAGTTATGACCAACCTAGATAGCATATTCAAAAGCAGAGACATTACTTTGCCGATTAAGGTCCGTCTAGTCAAGGCTATGGTTGTTCCTGTGGTCATGTATGGATGGGAGAGTTGGACTGTGAAGAAGGCTGAGTGCCGAAGAATTGATGCTTTTGAACTGTGGTGTTGGAGAAGACTCTTGAGAGTCCCTTGGACTGCAAGGAGATCCAACCAGTCCATTCTGAAGATCAGCCCTGGGATTTCTTTGGAAGGAATGATGCTAAAGCTGAAGCTCCAGTACTCTGGCCACCTCATGCGAAGAGTTGACTCATTGGAAAAGACTCTGATGCTGGGAGGGATTGGGGGCAGGGGGAAAAGGGGACGACAGAGGATGAGATGGCTGGATGGCATCACTGACTCGATGGGTGTGAGTCTGAGTGAACTCCGGGAGCTAGTGATGGACAGGGAGGCCTGGCGTGCTGCGATTCATGGGGTCACAAAGAGTCGGACACGACTGAGTGACTGAACTGAAGTGAACCAGTCTTCCATTTCTCTCAATTCTCTTTCCACACTGATTCCACAATAATATTTTTGAAGCACAAATGAAATTCTATCCCTTCCTTATCTAAAATGCCTAATTGCTGTACAAGCTCCCAACCCTGGCTCCCCAGTAGGATGTACCCTCCTCCCTGGTCTCTTCCTACTGTGGCCTCCCCTTCCCCCTCCCACCCTAAAACTTTTAGAATTGTGGGTAATGTAGTTCCCTTCATGGACTCTGCTAAGTCACTTCAGTCGTGTCCAACTCTGTGCGACCCCACAGACGGCAGCCAACCAGGCTCCTCCATCCCTGGGATTCTCCAGGCAAGAACACTGGAGTGGGTTGCCATTTCCTTCTCCAATGCATGAAAGCGAAAAGTGAAAGTGAAGTCGCTCAGTTATGTCTGACCCTTAGCGACCCCATGGACTGCAGCCTTCCAGGCTCCTCCATCCATGGGATTTTTTATGCAAGAGTACTGGAGTCGGGGTGCCATTGCCTTGGTCTCCAGAATCCAAGCCTCTGCTCCCATGGATTGCTTTGCCTGGAATGGCCTCTCTCTTTTAAGAACACTCATCTTTTTTTTTTCCCTCTTTCCTTTTTATGTTTTAAATTATCAAAGTATAATAACATATTTACAGGAGACTTGGAAAATACAGAAAAAGTTACACATAGGTTAGTTAGTGTTAGCCACTCAGCAGTATCCAGTTCTCTGTGACCCCATAGACTGTAGCCCCCTGGGCTCCTCTGTCCATGGGATTCGCCAGGCAAGAATACTAGAGTGGGTAGCCATACCCTTTTCCAGAGAATCTTCCCGAAATAGTACCAATATATATTACAGTTATTTTTAAGTAGATAAATTAAGACTTTTAGTTTCAGTTTCAACATTAAACACTCAAAATTAATAGAATGAATATACAGAAAAGTAGAAGATACAGTAGACCTGAAAAGCACCATGAACCAATTCAACACAAGGTCTATCCAATTTTCATACAATAGTAGGATACAAATTCTATTCAAGTTCTCATAGACTATAAACTAAGAGACACTGGGACATGTCCAGGGACATAAAACAAGTTGCAAAAATGTCATGGTCTAAAGGCATTGAAATGATATGGAGTCAGAGCACCTATGTTTTGAGGCCTATCTCCAGTTCCCCTATGAAGCTTTTCTGAACCTCTGGAGACATCTGATACCTCCCTCAGTGTCTCTGTGAACTTTATATGCATTCCTGTCTCAGTTTGTGTCAGTCAGAATGGCCAAGTAACACCGGAGAGGCAAACCATCTGGCAATCCTAGTAGCTTAACATAGTTGTATTTCTCACTAACGCTACCTAATGGGTCAGTGGGGTAGTGGGTGGCTCAGATCGTCATAGCTGCTCAGCGTCCAGATTAAAAGAGGCTCTGTCAGAAGAGGGCGCTGCAGGGTGTTAGGTAGGTTGAATTGGCAATGAACGCTTCTGCCATGAGGAAACAGCACATTGTGTTGTTCACGCCTTGTGTTGAAAGCACAAGCACGAGCTTGTGTTCACGCCTTGCTGTTGAAAGCAAGCTCTGTGGTTATGCCTAATTTCAAGAGCACTGAGAGCTTCATCTCCTGTGTGCCTGAAAGGCAGAAAATGGGGCAAGATTGGTGCACAGCCTCAGTGACTACCATGGCTGAGCACAGTGCTGACTGGTGGACATGTCTCTCTCCCCAGGGACATAGAGGGATCCCAAGCGTGTCCCAGGGTCCCCTGCCCTAGAGCGGTTTGTGCTGGAGCAATGTGGAGAGACCAGTAAATCAATGGATTCTCTGTGCTAATGTTACAATCCAGGGGTGACTGGGGTGTTGGTAGGGAGCCTATGAAGGAAGAACAAAGGGAAGTAGGAGAGGAGGACGGGAAAGCGATTGTCCTGGTTTGAGTGTCCTGAATTCAGAGCCTGAGACAGAGGTATAGGCAGTCAATTTAGGTAATTCCAGAAAGTAGATGTGAGGGAGGGGGAGATTGTGAAGGAGGAAAAACCAGCTTAGGAGAGTGACAGGATTCGATTCCACTGGAATATTCTGAGGCGAGAAAGAGAATGTCTCCAGAAATTGTCCACCTGAAGGACCTGGAGGCTGGAGCTTCTGTCCTCCAATTTCCATTCTTCAACTGATTGCAGGTTGACTCTGGGGCTTAGCTTCCCTGCCTTTGGGCATCGATGCTACAGAGAAAGCCCAGGTTGGGATGACTGAGCACAAGATGAAACTGAGCTGCAAAGAACTGCACAGCTCAGCCACTACGGAGAACAGGTGGGTGAGGAGAGGCTAGGCTCCGGAAGTGGCTGTTAGAGGAGGCTGATGTTGCTTGAATGAGTGCTTCCTGCCAGGTGCTGTGCTAGGTCCTAATTTAACACGTTTTACCCTGGTGTAGTACAGTAGTCTTATGAGGTAGGGTTTGTGGTGATTTTTCGAAAGACAGGAGCATGTCATCTGGGGAAGGACAAGAGGTGGCTCTGACAGGGTGTTTACTTGGTTTTTTTTTGGTTTTACTTTTCTATGGTCATTTTCTAAAGGGCGTTATGAACTCAGACACGAGATTTTAAAACGCCTACAGAATGGTCTCCAGGGAACTGACTCATGCTAGTAGAACTCACCAAAAACTAGTGTGTGCTTGGCTCATTTATTAGTTTCAGTGGTAGATGTAATTCACAAGATGATTTAGTATGTATGGTCCCTGAGTTAACTTTATCAGCCATTCATTAAATATTTTTGGCAATGCCTATTCAGTGCCAGGGTCTTGGTATCTTGTCTGGTCTTCTAATTTCTTTGTTTAATTATAGTCACTTATTAGTCAAACGGGGTTTTAAAATAGTTTATTTTTTAACTTTTTGTTGTGGAAATTTTCAAACATACCAAAGTCGGGAGAATAATATACAGAACTCCCATGTACAGATCATTTGGCTTCAACAGTTTTCAACAGCTTGCCGGCCTTGCTTTATCTGGCTTCCCTGTCTCCCTAGCAATTTTTAAAGCAAATGCCAAACATCATATCAATTCATCTGTAAATACTGCTGTTTACACACCTAACATTAAAAGGATTTTAAACCAATATCACCACACGGATATAATGTACAGCATAAGGGATACGGTTAATAGCATTTAATAACTTTGCCTGGGGACAGATGGTTACTAGACTTATTGTGGTGATCATTTCATAATGTATGCAAATGTTAATCATTATTTGTATGTGGTACACCTGAAACTAACATAGTATTGTATGTCAACTATATTTCAGTTAAAAAATAAAAACACGATATCGTGAGGGGTACTCCTACCATTTCGCTTTCTTTTTTTTACATTTACTTTTGCTTTTTTGTTTTCTTTGTAAAGGCCATTTAAAAAATACTTATTTATTTAGGCTGCATCAGATTTTAGTTGCGACATGCAGGCTCTTTTTTTAGATACTGCACCTGGGATCTAGTTTCCAGGCCAGGGATTGAACCTGGCCCTTTGCATTGGGACTACAGAGTCATAGCCCCTGGACCACCAGAGAAGTCCAAAATTTAAAATTTCTTTCAATAGACCTTCTGACTTTGTGTCCTTTATTTCCTGTATTACTGTCTTCCTTTTTTTTAGTTGGTTTTTCATAGTGACATGTTTAAATTCTCATTTCCGTTTGTATATATTCTATTGATATACCTTATTTTCTTTGTGGTTACCATGGGGATTACTTTTAATATCCTAAAGTTATAATACACTGATTTGAATTTATACCAGCTTACCTTCAATAATATATAAAACCTCCACTCCTTTCCAACTCTGCCCCCACTTCTTTTGATTGTGTATGCCACAACTTTATGAATCTGTCTAATGCAACTGAGCTGTACACTTAAAGTTAGTTAAGATGGTAAATTTTATGTTATGTGTATTTTACCATAATAAAAAGTTAAAAAATAGATTTGATATTGCTGATATTAAAAATGTGTGAATTGTACTATGATTCAAAGAGTATGTATTATGTATTATATCTAATACAATATGTATATAATTGTATTATGTAATATACATAATATAATACATAATTGTATTGTGATTCAATTATGATACAATACATAATTGTGTTATGATAAAAAGAGTCCTTATCTTATATAGTTACATACTGATGCATTCAGTTGGCCTGTATCAACTGTAATACGATGGCTTGGATTTGTTTAAAAATAATCCCGGGATTTCCCTGGTGGCTCAGTGGGTAAGAATCTGCCTGCCAATGCAGGGGCCCTGGGTTTGATCTCTGGTCTGGGAAGATTCCGCGTGCTGCAGAGCAACTAAGCCTGTGCCCCACAACTACTGAAGCCCAGGGGCACGGAGCACGTGCTCTGCACCAGGAGCAGCCGCACAGTGAGAAACAACGCAGGGCAGCAAAGAGTAGCTCCCGTTTGCCACAACTAGAGAAAGCCCACCCGCAGCAGGGAGGACCCCGCGGCAGCCAAACATAAATCACGCAATACATTACATTTAAAAATCCTAGAAGGAGTGGAGAGCACACAGAGATGAACCAGGATTCTCTTATGACTGATGATTGTTGAAGCTGAGTCATTATTTCTCCACTTTTGCATATGTTTGAACTTTTACAAAATAAAGCTTGGAATGTCTAAAGAAAGAGATTGCATCCGGATCTCCTGTTAGTAGCCCAGCAGGTGCTTCTTTTGCTGCATGGTTCCATGTAGGCAGACATTCAAGCTGCTTTTTCCTGTAAAAAGCTTTTATAGGGCTTCTGCTGGAGACAGATTGGAGACACAAAGAAGGTGCCAGCTCCCTCAGAGACCTCCTGCCTAGTTCCTGAGCTAGTTTCTCTTGGGCTCTTTGTGTTTCCCTCTATCAGTTTGAATAGGAATCATTCATACTCAATAAAAAGCTCAGAGAATAATAAAGGGGATTTAATGAAGAGTAGATCTCTGGAAATTCCCTGACTGTCCAGTGGTTAGGACTTGGCACTTTCACTTCTGGGTCCTGGGGTTCAAATCCCGGTTGGGGAACTAAGATCCCATAAGCTGCCAGGTGCAAAAAAAAAGAAAAAATCTCTTTCCTTTCCCCACACCCCATTTTCAAGCCCCTACCAATTCTCCTCAGAGGCAGCTTTCCTATCCACTTTCCTGTTAACCTTTCCAGAGAAATTTCACACACATAAAATGCAAATACGGTTGCATTCTCTGTTTCCTCCTTTTTGCAGAAATGGTGGCATCCCAGACACACAGTTTTGAATGTCTACTGAGTTAAAACGTATGTGTTATATTACATATAATATCTTGAGACATCCCACTTTGCAGGTACAGACAAACCTCAAGCTTTCAGAGGCAGCAGGTTTCCATTTTCCAAACCACTGACTACTGTGTGTCAGTCTAGGGACATGGGTCAATCTCAAACTTTTCCTCTTGGTCACAGTGAATGCTGCAGTGGATGTCTTTGTACCCTACCCTTCCACACCTGTAGGGGAAAGGATCCTCTCATTTTGTCAGTCCTAATTTAATTTTCAGAGGTAGCCTTAAGGGCAGGGTGTGATAGGTGATGAAATACGGTGAGTAAGGTTATGAAACAGCTAACAATTTTTTCAAGCTGAACCTGAGATTCCAGGCTGTCTTCAGGCAAAGACTGACTTCCTTCCCCCATCCTGGGACAGGGGCCAACGGTGGGGTCATGAGGAGCTCTGCTGGGGTATGACCTTTCATCTGTGTCTCTGGCAGGAAAGCAAGGCATGAATGTCTGTCCTTTTGCACTAGAAAGTTCTCTCCCTGTCCCTTGGCAGCACTAGGGGGGTGGTGACAGGAGGCTGCCCAGTTTTGAACCCCGGGACTGCCCTTTTGGTGGGAGGGACCTGGTATCCAGGGCATAGATGGATCACCCTCCCTGTACCCCTGGGAACTAGAGGAAAACATTAGAGAGGCATTTTGAAGGAAAGGGCAGAGGAACTGGGCTTCCCCAGTGGCTCAGATGGTAAAGAATCTACCTACAATGCAGAAAGACCCGAGTTTGATCCCTGGGTTGGGAAGATCCTCTGGTAGAGGGAATGGTTATCCACTCCAGTACTTTGGCCTGGAGATCCCATGGACAGCAGAGTCTGGCAGGCTACAGTTCATGGGGTGGCAGAGAGTCACACTACTGAGTGACTAACGCTGGCAGAGGAACTACAGTTAGTTCTCACCTCCCACCAAAGCTCAGTCCAGACAGGGGACCGGAGGTGGAGGTGATGAGAGAGGAGCCAGGGAGGTTGCAGGCAGAGGCCATCCCACTCCTGCCTTGCATTCTTCTAGATGATCTCTGAGTACACGGGCCATGATCATCACCTTCTCACCCTGGCTATGCAGCGCAACCTCCCCAGAGGCGGCAAGAAGTGAAAGCAGGGAGAGTGACATGCACACCGCCCTCCTCCTCCCTCAAGACTGGGAGGCCCCAGAGGGGTGGGAGGACAGGGCGGAGGTAGGGGCTGTAATGTGGGAGACAGGCACACTGGCAGAGCCCAGGCCAGGCTGTTCCCCGAGGCTGATGTGGCCCCTTAGAGAGCTCAGGGACAGGCTGTTTGTTTCTTGGGAGGTCTGTGTTCCACCCTTGCTTAATTCTCAGGAACTGCTTGTGCAATGGATGGGTGAGGAGAGGAGGTTCAGTGTCCCGACTTAGAGTCTGAACTGGCAGGGTAGCCTCTGGGTGCAGGGGTTTGGGGGATCCTGGGGATGGGGGAGAGGCCATGTACTAGGGATTATCCTTCTCTGAGGCTCTAAGGATAATTTATGTAAAAGGGTTCTCAAGGTCACAGTTGGGCAATTGGCTCAAAGTAAGTAGGCGGGTGCATGCTAGGTCGGGGTGGTTGTGAATCTAGTGCTCTAACACTAGTGTGTGCTAGAAGCAGGGGGTGGGGTCTGACCCAAGTAAATATTCTTATTAAAGAAGAAACGGAAAAGGACTTCCCTGGTGGTTCAGTAGTTAAGAATCTGTCGGCCAATGCAGGCAACACGGGTTTGATCCCTGGTCCGGGAAGATTGCACATGCCCTGGGGCAACTAAGCCCTTGCACCGGAACTACTGAGCCTGGGAGCCCAACAAAGAATAGCCCAACTCGCTGCAACTAGAGAAAGGAGGCAGAAATTAAGACCAAGTGCAGAAAAATAATAAATAAGTGTATATATAAAAACAAAGAAATGGAAGGAATAGGAACCAAAAACAATTTTGTTGCCAATCTAAAGGAACCTGGAGGGACTTCCCTAGTGGTCCAGTGGCTAAGACTCATGTTCCCAATGCAGGGGACCTGGGTTCAATCCCTGGTCATGGAACTGGGTCCCTTATCCCGAGAGCCAACCTGTTGTGGCCAAATAAATAAATATTAAAAAAAAAAAAAAATTGGAGTGAGGCTATGGCTAGGGAGAAGGTTCTGCTGGGTGTAATCTGGAGTCTGGGCTGTAACCATCAGTCTTGACCTCACTTGTGGTGCTCATTGTCTCAGCAGCTCCTAGGACCCTTCCTCTGGGAAGCATGAGCCAATCATGCCCATAACTAGAAGGCAGTACAGAGCTGCCTGGAAGATAGGGGTTTGAGAAGGATGGAGGCGTTTCAAGAGAGAGGGTAGCAAGAGGCAAGCGCTTAGGGGAGCGAGGGCTGGGGAAGATAGAGGGCAAGGGGGTGGGGATGGAACTGGGACTTGAGGGAGGTTTGGGCAGCTCAGAAGATGTTAGGGAGAAGCACCAAAGCAGGGTCTATGGGAGTAGACTCAGGGTACCATCTTGTTTTGAATCCAGCTCTACCACTTAGTGAAAGTGTTAGTTGCTCAGTTGTATCTGACTCTTGGGACCCCATGAACTGTAGCCCGCCAGCCTCCTCTGTCCATGGGATTCTCCAGGCAAGAATGCTGGAGTGGTTAGCCATTGCCTTCTCCACGGGATCATCCCAACCGAGGGATCGAACCTGGGTGTCCCACATTGCAGGCAGATTCTTTACTGTCTGAGCCACCAGGGAAGCTACACCACCAGCAAATCTGGGGCAGATCATTTAACCTTTTTTTTTTCTATTTTTTTGGCTGCACCACATGGCATGTGGGATATTAGTTCCCCAACCAGGGATTGATTCCTGAAGTGGAAGCTCGGTGTCTTAACAGCTAGGTTGAGAGTGAAGTTCCTCATTTAACATTTCTGTGCCTCAGTCTCATTTGTAAAGTGGTAAAGAGGATAATGATAAAACTGTGACTTAGGTTTATTGTGAAGATTAAGTGAGCTCCTACTTACAAAGGATTTAGAATAGTATGTGGCACATAGCAGTTTCCCATTAATTTAACTTCTTCTCTTAGAAGCACCCCCAGACAAGGATTCAAGTGTAGAGAGTACATTAGGGAGATGGTTCCAGGAAACACGGGTCGGGGAGTAGGGAGGTAGGAAAGGGAAGGAAAGAAGCCAAGGCAGAATGTGTTATCTATCTAGTGATTCAAATTGTTGGCAAGTGGTGGTTAGGAACTCTGGAGTTGCTGAATATCAGTTATCCCATGGGGGGCGTGAGCAGGCTGGGATGTGTACATCCCCATCCCATGCAGTCACAGCCTAGGGTCTGCTTTCAGGGGGCCTTAATTCTTTGGCAATTTCAGTTTTCTAGGATACCTGAGAAACCCTCAGACAAAGAATAGAAATCTTGCTGTCATTGACATGACCTACTAGTGAGACCCAAGGGATGTGAGAAGGGGAATGATGGAGCCATTACAAACACAAAGTAACTCATGGGTTTGCTTGTTTTGTTTTGTCTGCTCCCCAAAACATGTGGGATCTTAGCTCCCTGACCAGGGACTGAACCACATGCCCTCTGCAGTGGAAGTAAGGAGTTTTAATTATTAGACCACCAAGGAAGTTGAGTAATACTGAATCCTCAGCTGAAATCACACAGCAGGCTTCGAACCAGGATAGGTCAGCCTCTTTTCCCAAACAAGGGGTTGATCTGGAAGTGGAACTCAGCTCTGTAGTTGTCATGGAAGACTGAGGGTGGCAGATCCTGGAATCTCAAGTCCATGTCTAAGTGTCAGGACTGGACAAAGAGTAGCAGTGGCCAAGCAGAGAGGATACTACAGTAGCTCCGCCTGTCTTAACAACCAGCCAGTTTTTCTAGGAAAGTTTCAGTTGTGAGGTTCTGAGCTCCCTATGGGACTAGTAAGGCATCCTGAGAGGCCATCATTTCCTTCTAACCTGTGAATTGCAAATGAGTTGCAGAATATGGATGTTGCTTTCTTGTCTTTGGAACTGGTCTCCTGGAAATAGATATTAGAAGCCTTGGACTGATGGGAAGAAATGTGGACAAGACAGAAGAAGCTGACGAGAATGGAAGGTCTGTCATTTTAGGCATTATTTACCTCTTTTCTGGGCTTCCCAGGTGGTGCTAGTGATAAAGGACTCACCTGCAAATATAGGAGATATAAGAGATGTGGGTTCAGTCCCTGGGTTGGGAAGATCCCCTGGAGAAGGACATGGCAACCCACTTCAATATTCTTGCCTGGAGAATCCCATGGACAGAGGAGCCTGACAGGCTGTGGTCCATAGAGTCGTACAGAGTCAGACATGACTGAAGTGACTTAGCACGCACGCACCTCTTCTCTATCATCTGGAGTGAACACACAAGTTGCATTTGCATAGCATTTTTTAAAATCTTTTTTTTTTAAAGCACTTCACCAGACACAAGATTGGCCGGTACATTTTTTAAAAAAATAATTTTTATCGTCTTTTGACCATATTGTGCAGCATACGGGATCTTTGTTCCCCAAACCAGAGATCAAACCATGCCCCCTGCAGTGGAAGCGCAGAGTCTTAACCACTGGGCTTCCACAGAAGTTTCTTGCCAGGTTTTTAATGGTGCAATGAATAGATAAGCCACTTTCATCTAAGGGGATCTACTGAAATCTACTTAGAAGCCTAGAGAGGGGAATAAAGATCTGGCCACCAAGCAGTGCGATGTTCCTGCAGTTTTCCATCAAAGCTGACCTCCTCTTGCATATTGCTTGTTGTCTTCCCAAATCCATTCTCATCTTGTATAGTATCAGAGTTCTAGCTGAGCTCATGATAGAAAAACCAGAGGCCACATTTCCCAGCCTCCCATTTAACCGAGTTTTGGCCAGTGGACGATGAGTGGAAAAGTTGGGTGAATTTCCATGTTGTGACTTGCCCCCTACTTCTTTCATGCACTTCTTTAGAGCTGGAATGCAGACTTGATGGAAATCTGTTTCAAGCACACAGACAAGAACAGTTATCCGTGGTTATGGCAGAGCCATGAGGTGGAAGGAGCCTGGGGTCCTGAGTGATCCTGAGGAGCAATCCTGTCCTGCCAGCCAGGGCCATCCTTCCATATCACCTCGTCTGCCAACACTGAGGCTCTTATTTGAAGAGAAGCAAACTTCTGTCTTATTTAAGTCGTGATATTTTGGATTGTCTTTATTATAACAGTTTAGATTATGTCCTGATAAACACGTGTTGCCTTTGGGTCCCATCTTGATTTCTGGCTAAGAATAATGGTTAGGTAAAGGTTTTGCTGGAGAAACAAAAGCTAGAATAACACTGGCTTAAATGGTCTGAGCATGAGTTCTGGGGCAGTTATGAGAGCCCTAGAGGACTGGGGAGCAAGATTTCTGGAGCTTTGTTCCTTCCTCATTATCAACATGACTTCCACCTTGTGGTCTAGGGTGGCTGTTCAGATTTCCACTAGTCTGCCTGTATTCCAGTGGGTGGGAAGTGGAAGAGAAAAATTGAGAAGCACACTCCTTTCTCAAAAGCATACTCCATGGGTCCGGCGAAAAACTTGTGAGTTTTATGACTTAAGAAAGAAGGGAGAGTGGATTCTGATACACTCTGCAGAGGTTATTTAACTCAACAAATTCTGAGGGAAACTCATGAAAGAAAGGCCCTTTCTTTTCAAGCCAGCTATTACATATGAGCTAGGCAGGTGTATCGGAGAAGGCGATGGCACCCCACTCCAGTACTCTTGCCTGGAAAATCCCATGGACGGAGGAGCCTGGTAGGCTGTAGTCCATGGGGTCGCTAAGAGTTGGACATGACTGACCGACTTCACTTTCACTTTTCACTTTCATGCATTGGAGAAGGAAATGGCAATCCACTCCAGTGTTCTTGCCTGGAGAATCCCAGGGATGGGGGACCCTTGTGGGCTGCCGTCTATGGGATCACACAGAGTCGGACACAACTGAAGCAACTTAGCAGCAGCAGCAGGCCGATATATCAATATTTTTCTGCTTGGGCTGCCATAAAATAAACAAACAAACAAAAAAACCCCACAGACTGGGTGGGTTAAACAAAAATTTATCTTCTCATAGTTCCAGAGATCAAGGTGCCACTATGGTCAGTTTTTGGTAAGAGCTCTCTTCCTGGTTTGCAGGCAGTCCTTTGCATGAGGGCAGGAGGGATATACGTGTGTGGAGAGAGAGAGAGAGAAGAAAAGGAGGAAGGGAGAGCAGAAGGAGGGAGGGAGAAAAAGCTCTCTGGTGTCTCTTCAAGGACTTAAGCCTATTGGATCAGAGTCCTATCCTTATGACCTCATTTAACACAAATAACCTCTTTACAAGCCATGTCATCTCCAAATATAATTACATTGGGGGTAAGATGTTAAACATACACATTTTTGGGGGAGGGGCTCTAATTCAGTCCATAGCAACAGCTTTAAGAGACACCCATAACTCAGTGGTTTAAGTATTCAGGGTGAAGATTCATGATGTCCTGATAATAAACAACCCCTTAATCTTCATTGCCACAGTGGTTTGCAAAATATGGCCACAAATCTCTCTTATTCCAGTGTGCATGCCTCTTTGCAAGGTGACTTTGCCACTCCTCGCATCAAGAGGTGAAGTTTCCCCTACTTGTAAACCTGGATAACCTCGTGATCTGCTGTGACCAATGGGATGTGGTGGAAGTGGGGTCGCTCGACTTCTAAGGATAGGTCTCAAGAGACCTAGCAATGTGTGCTCTGGATCTCTTGTGATGCTGTTCTGAGACTGCCATGCTATGAGGGGCTATAGGTGACAGACCATGGGTCCTGCTGTTACCCACTGAACTCAGCCCTCAGCTCTCAGCTGACTGCAGATGTGAGGGTGAGCCCAGGCCAGAACCACGTGGCCAACCAGCAGAATCATGAGAAACAAGAAATCATTTCTTTAAGCCCCTAAATTAGGGGTGGCATCTTTTTCCCTGCAGTGGTAATGCAGTGGGTTAAAACAACAAGGGTTTATTTTTTTGCTCACATTGCCTATCTTCCAAGGGTCAGCATGGGTTTTGCTCTGGGTGTTACCCAGGGCTCTAGGCTGATAGAGCAGTCTTCTCAAACACTGTTATGAAGAGGGAAAGGACACGAGGAATACTGCATAGGCTTACAAAGTTTCCATCTAGAAGTGAAGTGTTAGTTGCTCAGTCATGTTTGACTCTTTGCAACCCTGTGGACTGTAGGGTTGCAGTCTCTGCCAGGCTCCTCTGTCCATGGAATTCTCCAGGCAAGAATAGTGGAGTGGGTAGCCATTCCCTTCTCGAGGGGATCTTCTTGACCCAGGGATCGAACCTAGGTTTCCTGCCTTTCAGGCAGATTCTTTACCGTCTGGGCCACTAGGGAATCTAGAAGTGGTACATGTCATTTACAGTCATGTTTCACTGGTCAAAGCAAGTGGGTGGGGAAGTTCAAACCTACTACATGATAGAAAGGAGACAAAGCCAGAACATCTCTAATACTATGACTCTGAAGGTAGTTTTTTTCTCTCTTGTAAAAATCTGAGCAGGTCAGCAGGACTGGTATAACAACACAGTGTCAAAGACCCAGGCTCCTCTGTCTGTTGACTCTATTATCCCCAGGATATTGCTCTTGAATCACCATCAGGTTCATATTCCCGCCCATGGGAATGGAGGTCGGCATGGGGAGAATACTCGCCTTTTACTTGGAAGTTACACGCATCAGTTGTACTCACATTCTATTGCCAGAATCTTGTCACCTGGACACTAGCTGCAAGGGAAGTTGGGAAATGTAGTCTTTAGCTGGGTGACTGTGTGTCCTGCTAAACATCTCTTACTGTAGGAGGAGGGAGAGCAGGTACTGGGTACAGAGGGAGCACCTGCAGCTCGGTCATAGCAGCAGTTTTGGGACTGCAATGCCAGGGGTGTCAGTCTTCCTGCATTCAGTCAGTTTTGTCCAAGGAACTGATTTTGTGTATGTTCGCTTGTGTACATGTATTTCTGAGAAGTTGCTTGTAAATCAGAAGAGTTTTCATAAACTTAAATGATCACTTCAGAGATGTTTCATCTTCATCTTTGACTCATCTTATTCACTTACACCCCACATTCTTCCAGTTCACTCAACTCTTGTTTCTCTGTCAGCTCCACCAGGTCCGGCACTGCTCCTCTACTCAAAGGAGCTCAAAAAGTGGGATGAGTATGAAGATGTTTTAGAGGAAAGGAGGCGTGTCAGTGACTTGAAATTTACAATGATACACACCTCTTGTCTATAAGGGAATTACTCCTTGTAAGCCAAATGATATTAAATGTGTTCTCAGTTCTGAAGACATTCATTATGTCTTTAAACAGGTGGTGGCAGTGGTAAAGAACCTGCCTGCCAATGCAGGAGACTCAAGAGATGCGAGTTTGATCCCTGGGATTCCAAAGAGCCTCACAAGACTGAAGCTACTTAGCACATACCCATTGTCTGATGAATATTAAAGACTTCTGTGGGATGGGGAGGCTAACACAGTAGCTCTGAGTGTCTTTGCTTCCTGCATTTCATACAAAATGCACATCGTAATTAAAAATTTTATTTTTCTTAATGGCTGGTAATTTAATATCTTTTTCTTTTGCTTTTAATTTTATTTATTTTTTGGCTGCATCAAGTCTCCACTGAGGCGTGTGGGCTCAGTAGTTGTGGTGCCAAGCTTAGTTGCCCTGTGGCATGTGTGATCTTAGTCCCTCCACAAAGGATTAAACCTGAGTCCTCTGCACTGGAAGGCAGATTTTCAACCACTGGACTACCAGGGAAGTCACCTGCACATTGCAATTTAAAGGCACATTCCAAATCTAAAAATATTTTCACTTTTTTGAATAATCAACCCAGATTTATTTTTTATAAGTTAGGGAATTTTTATCTACTGGACTTTCCTTAAAAATGTTCTCATCAATCTTTTTCTTGTCTCTAAGTGTTGATTTCATTTTTATCCCTAAGGAAAGAAAAAGACAGTGAATCCTCCTAGGCATCAAGAATTTTTAAGATGATTAGTTTAATCCCTTGGGGGCTTATGTTGAAGAAGACAATACTAACCTAGGCTCTGAGGAAGTATTCGTAACATCCACTTGGGAAAACCCAAAAGAAAACCGAAACTTTACTTAAATAAAATGTTTTGCAATCTCAGTTGGTTTGTGTGCTTTAGACTACTCGTGTAAGAGTGTGCGGGCACGTGTGTCTGAGAGGCTGCGGCGGTGGGGGAGCCGTGGGCATAGCCTGTGGTGCAGATCGACTGACTCTAGGGGTGTATGGAGACTAGTGAGGCAGGGCAAAGCTTCCACCCCCTCAGCTCAGCCCCTAGTCCTGATTATGCTTCCCCCACCCCCACCCCCAACGAGGGAACATTCCCCCTTGCCACTCCCTAGTTTTCTTTCTCTGGCTGCAGTTGAAGCAGCTGCTGAGCCAGCTCCAGTTTTCGGGAAGTCAGATGACCTTTTCCCTCTCCCAGTTCTCTGCCTGTCCCTGCCCCTGAGGTAGACACCATGGACCCATTGATGGCCGTCCTTTGCCTGCTGCCCCTGTACCCAGGTAGGAGCAGGGGAGAGGGAATGCCGGGGTCCTGCGGGGCCGGGCTGGTGCCACCAAGGCTGAGTTTCCACGTGTGAAACGGACGGCCTCTTCTGCTTTCCTTTTCTCATCCGTGCCTTCCTTCTCTGCTGCATTTCTGAGTCGTGCCCCCATGCCCGCAGGTTTGGCTACAGCCACGCTTTCCTGCCCCAAGAACGTGAATATCTCTGGTGGCAGTTTCACCCTCAGCAACGGCTGGAGCCCTGGGAGTATCCTCACCTACTCCTGCCCCCTGGGCCGTTACCCGTACCCGGTGGCGACAAGGCTGTGCAAGAGCAACGGACAGTGGCAAATCCCAAGATCCACTCGGTTGACAAAGGCAATCTGCAAACGTGAGGCTCCCTGCCAGTGGCCACCCTGGGGACTCCTATTTAGTTTACTCAGCATGGGGCTTAATGTGACTCAAGGGGTGGCAAACTCCTTTTCCACAGGGCTTTTCAAAATAGCAAGGAAATGTCTACTGCCCACAGCAAGGTGTTGGAGGCAGGCTATAATGGAGACTGTGGGGTATTAAAGCCAAGGATGGATGATGTTTAGAGGTTTTGACAATCTCCCGCACATAATGACCATTCAGAATGGATGCCATGTGTCACCCCTCTAGTTACCCACTCCTGGGACATCGGAGAATGCCAAGGGAGGGACTGGGGTGGTCATAGTCCTCACGGGGCTGAGAGAAGTAAACGTTTTTAAATCTATTAGATTGAACTATGTGAAATTGCTAATATTCAACCAATTGTCAAAAGTAGCAATTTCACAGGTATCCACCTAATGTTTTGACAAACAGCTGGCTCTTGCCATGCCTCCAAGCTGAATATCACCCACTTTGGTGTCCAGTCCATGTGTCATCCCTCCATCCCTGTATTATCATCCCCTTGTTTCCCTCCAGCTGTTCGCTGTCCAGCTCCCGTTTCCTTTGAGAATGGTGTGTACATCCCACGGCTGGGGTCCCACCCGGTGGGCGGCAACCTGACCTTTGAGTGTGAGGATGGCTTCACCCTGCGGGGCTCAGCTGTTCGGCAGTGCCGCCCCAATGGCATGTGGGATGGCGAGACAGCCGTGTGTGACAATGGTGGTGAGTGTCCTGACCCATGGCTGCATGGGGGCAGGGGTCTCCCAGGAGCCCTGGAGCCAGATATGTGCCCAGGGAGCATGTGTGGGGTCAGGGACCAGGTGTTTCTGGTGCCAAAATCATAATCCTAGATTTTGGTCAGTTGAAGTCTATAGTCACAGATCTCCAGCCTGTTAGGCTCTTGGCTCAAGGAAGTCGGTGCTAAGGTTTGGGTCCAGCATCAAGGCTGCAAATGCTCTGTCCAGCTTTTCCCAATGCCTCCAAGCCAGGCTGGTACCTGCTCCCCCTGGGCTGTTGCAGGGAGGATGTGATGAAGGCAATTAAGCGCTGTGCTCAGCTGCCTTGCCTCTGGAGCCGGTCTGAGTTCCAACCCCAGCTTTGATTTTGACAGCCTTTGGGGAGATTATTTAACCTCTCTGTGCCTCAGTTTTCACATCTGTAGAATGGGGACGGTGAGAATACTGACTGCAGGGGGGTGCCGTGTGGATCAAATGAGTTGCCTGTGGAGCAGCTCTTGGAATCTGCTGAGCACCACATATACTTTTGTCATGGTCATTACTGCCCTTGTGAAAGATTTAGGGGGGTGCTTTGCTTGACAGAACTGGGTTCCTGGGATTCCCTGGAGCTACATAGGTTTTAGCCTGTACGTTTTAGGAGCTTCCTAGATCACAGTGCTAAATACACGATATGGAGGACTCAGAGGTCACGAGGCGGTAGGACTGTATCCTCACCTGGAGCCCAGCTGCTGGCTTTCTAGTGACAGCCTTGATTCTTTGACAACAGCCATTTATTCAAACGTAAATATAATTCATTTGAAAATTGAGGTTGAATCTATCTAAAGTGTACAGATTTTAAGTATTCACCAAAAGCAAGTGTCCATCATCTCAGGAGGCTCCTTCCTGTCCCCTTCCACAAGGTAACCCTCTCCAGACTTGTATCTCCATAGATTCATTTAGCTTATTCTTACACCTCATACAAGTGGAATCAGACAGACTGTGCTCTTTGGCATCTGGTTTCCTTTATTTGACATTCTGCCTGGGAGATTTATCGACGTTTCCCTGTGTATTAGCAGCTTGTTATTTTTTTTATGCTGTGTAGTTCCATTACATACTACAGTTTATCTATGCATTCTCTTGTTGGTGAGCATTTGGCTATTTCTAGTTTTTGGTTATTGTGAGTAAAGCTCTATGAACACGCTTATATGTGACTTTTGGTGCACTAGACACTTATCTCTCTTGAGTATATTATCTGGGAGTGGAGTTACTGGGTTACAGGTTGGCATCTGTTTTCTTTTAGTAGAGTCTGCAAACAGTTTCTCGATAGATCAGCAGCTCTGGTTATCCTCTGACACCTGGAATTGCCCATCTTTTTAGTTTTAACAGTTCTGGTGGGTGTGTAGTGATGTCTCATTGTTTGCGAATGTTCTCTGTGGAGGGGTAGCTTTGGCCGCCATCTTCCCTGAGGTTCTGGTATGGTACTAGCAGAGACCCTGGGTTGGGATTGGGATATTTTAGGTGGCCACTGAGGACACAGAGTTCTAAACCTTTTCCCTGCTTCAGGTTTTTCCATCTGCACCCCTGGGAAGCACAGGTATGACGTCTCCCAAGGGAGAGGCCAAGGGACCTGCAGAGACTCTGAGGGTTTCCAGAGGAGGAAGAGCCTAGGAGAGGGTGGGCCAGCCGGGTCCAGAGTCCCTGCTCACCTTCATCTTCCTTTTTTCTTGGCAGCCAGTCACTGCCCCAACCCGGGCATTTCTGTGGGTGCAGTGCGGACCGGGTCTCGCTTTGGCCTTGGGGACAAGGTCAGATACCGCTGCTCCTCGAATCTGGTGTTGACAGGGTCTGAGGAGCGCGAGTGCCAGGACGACGGGGTCTGGAGTGGGACGGAGGCCATCTGCCGCCGTGAGTAGCAGCTCTGACCCTACGGACACTGCTGGGCCCCAACCCCCGGGCCCAGCTGACACCATCGACTCTCCCCACAGAGCCCTACTCCTACGACTTTCCTGAGGATGTGGCCCCCGCCCTGGGCACCTCTTTCTCCCACTTACTTGCAGCCACCAATCCCATCCAGCAGAAGAAGAAAAGTGAGTGCTTGAGGTGGGCGTGGCAGGGGCGGGGCGGGAGCAGGGGCGGGGCAAGCTTGGGGGCGGGGCAGAAGCCTCCTGTGGGCTTGCTGGGGCTGAACTGACTGGAGGCGGCGAGGCAGAGGGGTTTGATCGCCTTGGCAAGAGAGCAGGTGGGCGGTGGAGGTCTGAATCGCCCCCCTTTCACATTTCTCCCAGAAAACGTGGGCCGCAAAATACAAATCCAGCGTTCTGGTCACCTGAACCTCTACCTGCTCCTGGACGCCTCTCAGAGTGTGTCCAAAGATGACTTTGAAATCTTCAAGGACAGCGCCTCCCGCATGGTGGACAGGGTCAGGAAATAGGAGCCTGTGGATATCGGCTGCCTTCCTGCACTGTCTCTGTCTCCTTCCCTTCTCAGAATCCCATTCCCAGCCCATTTCCTCCAAGAAGTCTTCCCAGATTATACACATGCCATGGATCATGAATTTAGAGGATACTATTTTTCATTCCACAAACACTATTGGGGTACCTACTATATGTCAAGCACTATTCTGGCTCCTGGGAGACCAAAAAGATGAACAAGGCTGAGATCCCACTTTCCAGGAATTATAGAACAGTGGTCTTCACAAAGGGGCACCCAAAACAGTCTGTGGGGGGGTGTGTGGCAGAAAAATACTAGTAATCATGTGGAATAACTGTAATTTAACTGAAATGAAGAACTTAATAGTTTCCTTTTAAAATTTCAATCTTTTTTATACATTTTAAAATGTGTACAATATATCTGAACAGTGATACACTTCATGAGTATACTTTATAAATACATATACCTATATTGAGGTATGTGCTCAGAATGTTTCTGCTGACGGAATGCATGCACAGAAGAGTTTGGAAACCCCTGGTTTACATTTCTTGCCAGGACTTTGCTTGGGAATTATGCTTTTCACAATAGTTTTTGTAGATAAGTGTTTTCCCTCCCTGCTCCATTGGAAAGAAGGCAGCTTTTGTGCTCCTTAGTTTCTCTCTTTAGATGTAAAGTTAAGTAAGCCACTAAGCCATGAGGCTATAAAATGCCTCAGGCAAGTGCTGATAGATTTGAATTCTTCCTCCATCTTTCACCAGTGGTGTGATAGGGGGCAAGGTAACAAGTCTCAGCATCCTCATCTGTATAATAGGAACCATCACGACCTCTCACATCATTGATATGAGGGTTAAATGCAGAGTGAACCTGTCAAACAGGAGAGGACCAACAACTGTCAGTTTCCTGGCTTCCTGAAGCAGCCACCTCCTAGGAAGGGATTCTCCATGGGCCTTGACCCTGTGGATCTCTGTCTAGGCTCTCTGCCTCCTCCAGGGCCCATTGCTGGCTCTCTTACCATCTTCTTTTTGGTCTGGGGGCCCTTCACCCTCCCACTTGCCCTTCACAGATCTTCAGCTTTGAGATCAAGGTTAGTGTCTCCATCATCACGTTTGCATCAAAGCCCAAAATCATCATGTCTGTCTGGGAAGACAGATCCCGGGATGTGACTGAAGTGGAGAACAGTCTGAGAAATATCAACTATAAAGGTACGATGCCACCAAATGAAGGTGATGGGAGTGGGAGCAGAGGATGAGCTCTCTGTGCCTATAGATTCTGGACAAGTTCGAGAGAGAGGCCTCTTGGTGGCATTCAGATCCCATGGTTCTGGGCCTAAGGTTCCTTAGATTGGGGTGGCTTCCAAGTCAGGCTCATGGTCGGGGAGTTGCAGCTCCTACCAACACATGGCTTGCTCACACGTGCTTCATGTCCAAAAGCATCGTGCAGGTCTTCAGCTCCTCCCTGAGCCACGTGGTCTGGTTTTCATAGTCTCCTCATGTCATTATGAAACTACCTGGGTAGTAGGTAGCTGGTTGAAACAATCCACTTTCTTTGGAAACCCCATCTTCAAATTCTGGGATTTTAGAATGACCTTTAGTGCTGTTATGCAATGAGCATTTCTAAAGGGAAAGGTTTGAAATATTTGAACGGGAAATGATGCCAAATCTCTAACTGAATATCAAAGGTCTGTCTTTATCAAATCAACTGATAACTGCATTTCCAGTGTTTGGGGAAAAGAAAGTGATTCCCTTCTCCCAGGTGGTAGCTGGAAAGTTTCTAAGAGAGCTTTTCATTTTCACATATTCCAGACCATGAAAATGGAACTGGGACCAACATCTACGAGGCCCTCCATGCTGTCTATATAATGATGAATAACCAAATGAATCGGCTCCGTATGAACCCAGTGGCCTGGCAGGAAATCCGACATGCCATCATCCTTCTGACAGATGGTAGGTATTGTTGTCTCTGTGAGTGAGCCTGGCACCGTGGAAGGAGCAGCAATGTGGGGTCAGAAGACCTGCCTTCTGGTTCTCCCTCTGCCATGTCAGGCCTTGGTTTCTTATTTCTAAAGTAGAAACAAGGTTGATGATGATGGTAATGACAACCATGAGAATTGCTGATGATGGAAGCTGCCCTCTTTTCTGTATATAGTTTGTTCGTTTATTTTTTCGCTGCATTGCACGGCATGTGGATCTTAGTTCTCCGACCAGGGGTCAAACCTGAACCCCTGGCAGTGGAGGTGCAGAGTCTTAACCGCTGGCCCTCCAGGGAAGTCCCCTTACACAATTTTTATGAAGAGCAATAAGTACCTTGTGTAAAAGGGCTTTATGATCATGTGTTTCTTGTTGCCACCTGGGAGGTCACCTAGAGAGAGTTGGGTAGGAGGTGTGCAGCAGTGATGTTGTGGTCCATGGATGAAAGGCATACTGGGTAGTGGATCAGGGCTCTGCCATTTATCTTGATTTTTCCCAAATCACACAGCTCCTCTAGAAATCAGATTTCGTATCTATAACATGAGGAGACCCATACTTACAGGGGCTGCACGAGAATCAAATGAGATAAAGTATTAAGATGCCCCGACTCAGTGCTAAAGAATTTATCTGTGAAGAATATATCTTAAAACTCCAGCAGGGAGTGTAAATGTTGAGGCTCCCAGGGCGAATGCCTCTCTGCTTCTCCAGGGCTGAGGGGATTGTGCTGTATCCATCTTAATGAACAATTCTTTTCCCTCCTTGATCCAGGAAAGTCCAATATGGGCGGCTCTCCCAAGGTGGCTGTTGACAATATCAAAGAAGTCTTGAACATCAACCAGAAGAGGAAAGACTATTTGGGTGAGCCTCTGCCCCTGTCCTGCCACAATCTGTGCTCTCTGCAGAGGACCCAAGGCCCACAGCCAGGACTTTCAGCATCTTGGCTGTATTTCTCTGCATTTCATTTTCTTTGGTGAGGGGGGGTTACACTGTGCACAGCATAAGGTATCTTAGTATCTTGACCAGGGATCAAACCTACACCCCCTGCAGTAGAAGCGCAGAGCCTTATCCACTCAACCGCCAGGGAAGTCCTCGTCTGTATTTCTATTGAGACTCCAGGCTGTGTTGTTCTGTATGCAGTCAGCCAAGGATCACACTGAAGTCTGTAGTCAAACTACAAACCTTTGTGGTTTCAACCTTGGGTTCATCTTTGATTGGCCATTTCTTTTCTTGTAAGGAGGATACAGGACAAGGACCTACCTCAGGCCAGTAAGGGCAAATATTCAAACATTATCTGGTGCAGAGAAACTCACGTGTGCAGTGGTGGTGACCACCACCACCACTATCATCATTGTCAACATCGTTTTCATTCACCAGCTTTTGTTCCACAAACCTCTCCAGGAAGAAAAGGTCTGAAATCCTTGTGGGGACTGTCTCTGGCCTTTTCTCCATTAGTGCAGTTAACTAAGGGTTTGGCAGTTGCAGTCTCTAAAAGAACAGTTCCTCTAATTCAGATAAACAAAAATTGCTCTGACCTTTGACCAGAAAAGAACTTCAAAGATAAGAGCTCCAGATAAGGGGTAGCAGCTGGTTTTGAGGTCCCAAGTTTTGCTTACTTCCCCCTTGGTTCCTCTCTTTTCTGCTCATGCTACCCACTCCACCTGCCCCTTGAGGGTAAATAGATTTCTTTGGGAAAACCCTTGCCTAAGGAAGGCAAATTATGACCAACCTAGATAGCATGTTCAAAAGCAGAGACATTATTTTGCCAACTAAGGTCCGTCTAGTCAAGGCTATGTTTTTTCCAGTAGTCATGTATGGATGTGAGAGTTGCACTGTGAAGAAGGCTGAGCACTGAAGAATTGATGCTTTTGAACTGTGGTGTTGGAGAAGACTCTTGAGAGTCCCTTGGACTGCAAGGAGATCCAATCAGTCCATTCTGAAGGAGATCAGCCCTGGGATTTCTTTGGAAGGACTGATGCGAAAGCTGAAACTCCAGTACTTTGGCCACCTCATGTGAAGAGTTGACTCATTGGAAAAGACTCTGATGCTGGGAGGGATTGGGGGGAGGAGGAGAAGGGGACGACAGAGGATGAGATGGCTGGATGGCATCAGTGATTCAATGGATGTGAGTCTGAGTGAACTCCGGGAGTTGGTGATGGACAGGGAGGCCTGGCGTGCTGTGATTCATGGGGTCACAAAGAGTCGGACACGACTGAGTGACTGAACTGAACTGAAGGAAGGCAAAATCCAAACTTCACTCCCTTATTCCTTAGCATCACTGGGCCAGAGTTAAATGCTTGAAAACACCCTCTTAAAAAGAGGCAGGAACCTCAGGGAAACAGAGAAAACACATTGTTATTGTTCAGTTGCTCAGTTGTGTCCGACTCTTTGCAACACTGTGGACTGCAGCATGCCAGGCTTCTCGGTCCTTCACCATCTCCTGGAGCTTGCTCAGACTCATGTCCATTGAGTTGGTGATGCTACCCAACTATTTCATCCTCTGTTGTCCCCTTCTCCTCCTACCCTCAATCTTTCCCATCATCAGGGTCTTTTCCAAAGAGTCACCTCATTGAATCAAGCTGCCAAAGTATTGGAGCTTCAGGTTCAGTCCTTCCAATGAATATTTAGGACTGATTTCCTTTAGGATTGACTGGTTTGATCTCCTTGCAGTCCAAGGGACTCTCAAGAGTCTTCTCCAACACCACAGTTCAAAAGCATCAATTCTTCAGCAAAAACACATGGGACGTGATAATCATCCAGCTACCACTGTAACTGCATAAAAGGACTATGAGTGGTATAAAGGGTGCGAGAAGGCTAGACTTGGTGGCCACCCTGGGACGGTTCTGACTGGCACCCACACTGGCTCAGAGATTGGTGTGGATGGTCTTGTGGATCCAGGTCCTCTAATGGGAAGAGGTGGCTTCAAGCCCTTCTCCCAGAGCCATTTTGTAGAGGATGACCAGATCTGAAGCTGCGCCTTCATGCTACATCATGAGTTCTTTTTCATTCATTTATTCATTTAAAATTCCTCACAGAGAGCCTCTTTTGGGCCAAGCACCACTCTAAGAATACAGCTGTAAACAAACAGAGAAAAATGCCTGTTTCGTGGGGCTGTCATTCTGGAAGGGGGCGATATGTTAGTTTCTTAAGGCTGCAGCAACAAATGGTACAAATTTGGGTGGCTTGAAACAACAGAGATGTATTCTCTTATGCTCAGGAAGTAGGAAGTCCAAAATCAAAGTATCAACAGGGCTGTGCTCCCTCCAGAACCTCCGAGAATCCTTCCTTACCTTGTCCATCTTCAGGTGGCCCCAGGCATTCCTTAGCTTGGGGTTAAGTTAAGTGGCTGGCTCAGTCATGTCCTACTCTTTGTGACCCTGTGGACTGTAGCCCACCAGACTCCTCCATCCATGGGATTCTCCAGGCAAGAATACTGGAGTGGGTTGCCATTTCCTTCTCCAGGGGATCTTCCCGACCCAGGGATTGAACCCAGGTCTCCTGCATTGCAGACAGACGCTTTAACCTCTGAGCCACCAGGGAAGCCAGGATTACCCAATCTCTGCCTCTCTTCACATCACTGTCTTCCCTGAAGGTATCTCTGTGATGTCACATGGTTCTCCGTGTTGGCGTTTGGATTTCCACATTCTTGTAAAGGCGTCAGATTCGTCTTTCCCTCCCTTCCCCCATCCAGCGAGACCTCACTTTAACTGATTGTATCCGCAAGAACATCATTTCCAAATATACATGAGCATATTCACAGGTCCTGGGGGTTAGGACCTGAACATCCCTTTTTAGAAGACACAATTCTTCCCACTCCAGGCATTACAGAAAATAAATAAGGAAGCCATATGGCACAGTAGAGAGTGACATGCGCTGAGGTATAAAATTAAGCAGAAAAGAAATCGAGATGTCTGGGTCATTGCAGTTTTACACAAGGAGGCCACAGCAGGCCTCCTGCGATGATGGTGACATTTGAATCAAAGCTTAGAAACGTAAGAGAGTGAGGCATGTGGGAAGCCCGGGGTAGGCGTGAACCAGGCAGGGATGAAGCTCGTGCAAAGGCCCTGAGGTAGGAGTGTATTTCAGGGACTTCCAGGAGGTTGTGTGACTGGAAGAGACTGAAGGGGAGGAGTGGTAGGAAATGAGGTCAGATAGGGAGGGGAGGGGAGGGCATCCTGCTCATGCAGGGCTTCGCAGGACACAGCGAGTTCCCAACTGCAGCCTCCTGTGCTGCGGGATAGCCACTCACTGTGAGATTCTGCTAATTTCCTCCCCTCAGACATCTATGCCATCGGTGTGGGCAACCTACAAGTGGACTGGAAAGAACTGAATAACTTGGGGTCCAAGAAGGACGGCGAGAGGCACGCCTTTATTCTGAAGGATGTGCAGGCGCTGAGCCAGGTCTTTGAGCACATGCTGGGTGAGTGCACTTCACTTCCTCTGGAGGGCGTGGTCAGTGTGGAGCTGGCTGAGGGTCCCATGATGGCACCTGCTCACAGTGCCCCTCACTGGCCTCCTTCACCATCTGCTTGTCACACCCACAGATGTCTCCCAGCTCACAGACCCCATCTGTGGGGTAGGGAACATGTCTGCCAATGCCTCTGCCCAGGAGAGGACACCCTGGCACGTCACTATTAAGGTACCCAGAAGGAGGGATGGGGCTCGGATCCCAGAGGTGCGGCCACGAGCCAGAGACATAGCATTCCCTGAGATTCCCTGTCCCCCTGCAGCCCAAGAGCCAGGAAACCTGCCGGGGGTCCCTCATCTCCGACCAGTGGGTCCTGACAGCCGCTCACTGCTTCCGCAATGCCGAGGACAGAACACTGTGGAGGGTCAGTGTGGGTAAGGAAGGGCCCGGACCAGATTCCCGATGCCCTGGGCAGAGCTCCCACCCCTTGTTCCCAGTCTCTGGCCCCTTTAGGAGTCCTGGTCCAGCCTAATCTACTACTTTGTTTCCAGGGGATCCCAACTTTCAGGGGAGCAAAGAATTCCAAATTGAGAAGGCAGTGATCTCCCCAGGTTTCAATGTCTTTTCCAAGAGGAATCAGGGAATCCCGGAGTTCTATGGCGATGACATTGCTCTGCTAAAGCTGACTCAGAAAGTGAAGATGTCCACCCACGCCAGGTGCCGGAGTCTGGGATGGGAGGGCACCCTCTATAGGGGAGGGTGTCCTGGGGAGCCCTGGAGGAGAGGCCACCAAGGATGGGCCTCTGTGACCCTGGTCCTTCTCCTCAGGCCCATCTGCCTCCCCTGCACGGTGGGGGCCAACCTGGCTCTGCGGAGACTCCCAGGCAGTACCTGCCAAGACCACGGTGAGTGCTGGACTCAGGGTGCGAGAGGGACTGGCACCGGCCTTGGGGGGGCGATATCATGGGCTGAGCTGCAGTCCCCAAGTCAGGATGCTGGGTAAAGGGACCAGCACTGACATCCTTGTCCTTGACTGCAGAGAAGGAGCTTCTGAAGCAAGAGAGCATTCCTGCTCATTTTGTGGCTTTGAACGGGGATAAGCTGAATATTAACCTCAAGACAGGGTCAGAGGTGAGGGTCTCAGGTTCTGGATGCTGTTGAGGGTGGGAATGGGATTTCTCTCTGCATCCCCTAGCTCTGGCTGTTTTCTCCCTTTGACCCCAAGTCTTCCCTCCTCCTGGGCCTAGCAAGCTGTGCCCTGGGCTCACTCACTCCATCCTTCTGTCCTCTTCCACCCCTCCTGCAGTGGACAAACTGTGTCAAGGTCGTCTCCAAAGACAAAACCATATTCCCCAACCTGACAGATGTCAGAGAGGTGGTGACAGACCAGTTCCTATGCAGTGGGACCCAGGGGGACGACAGTCCCTGCAAGGGTGAGCCCCTCCTCCACCCACTTCCCACCCCCAGCCCCCACCCTGGAGTCCGGATTCCCCCGGGGAAGGCCACCGGTGTCCCTTGGGGCCAGCATGAACGTCCCGATGCAGCGGTGATGGTTGGCAGGATGACAGTCTCTGTCCCTCCTTTCTGGTAGGAGAATCCGGGGGAGCAGTTTTCCTTGAGCGGAGACTCAGGTTTTTTCAGGTGAGAAGGGAGAAGTTCACAGGACTGGAGTCATGGGATCTTGGCCTTGTTGGGGGATGAGGCAGACCTTTGAAGGACCTAAGGAGGTTGGGGCTGGGACAGGGGAAGCCCCCAACTCCAACCTTTCCCTCTTCTAGGTGGGCCTGGTGAGCTGGGGTCTCTACAACCCCTGTGGCAGCTCTGGTAAAAACTCCCGCAAACCTGCGCCCCATGGCAAGGTCCCGCGAGATTTCCACATCAACCTCTTCCGCCTGCAGCCCTGGCTCAGGCAGCATCTGGAAGGCATCCTGAACTTTGTGCCCCTCTAATCTCGGCCACCGAGCACTCTGCTGACCTACCAGGACCTGCTGTCTCTCCAGTCTCCTACCTCCGAACGCCACCCTCAGCCTCCATGACCCATCTGCAGTCCTTGCTCTGAACACATCTCCGCCTCCAGGATCCCTGGGCAGAGGCACATTCACACTAGGGAATCCCCAGCACTCCTGCCAGTGCTGACCCCACCCTCTGCTGTACTTGGCTCACTCTCCTTCCCCTTACACAGGAAATTACCCAGTTATGAAATTAATAAAAAGCCAATGATCCCCACATCTGTCTGTGCCTCTGCCTAGGGGCTGGCCTGGGAGGGGAGAGAAAGGCCAGAATGATTCCAGGAACCGCCAAGAAGGCAGGTCAGAGACCTTGCTGAATAAACAGTGGCTGAACTCTGCTCCAAAACAGTCAGCAGGGGAGAGAGGGGGCGCTTTATATCTAGTCCCTAAGGGGAGGTCTGGGCTTGTTGAGCAGGACCAGGAGCAGAGAGGAGGTGTTGATTGGCAGAGTCCTGGACCTTGGGAAGCCAAAGGTGGAGTTTTTGCAGTTTCTGTTTCCTTGATTGGCAGTTCAGTGGGGCCCTCCCCACTTGGACATTCCGGAAAGTGATGTGGGTAGGGAGGGTGGGGTGAACAGCAGGTGCCAGAACAGGATTGCATAAAAGGCTGGAGGTTGTGGGGGGCAGGGGAAGGGAGTGTGACCAGGCTCAGGTCTAAAGTTTCAGCTTGGCCATCAAGCCAAGCAGACTTGCAGCAGAAGCCAGCAGAGGCCCTCCTGACCCCAGCCCCTGGTCACCATGGGGATTGATCACAACCCCCGACTCTGCCTGGTACCCTTGATCCTGGGCCTCTTGTGTGGAGGTAAGTGAGATCACAGCCCCACTCCCTCCACTCCTGCTTCCCCCACGATCTGTCCGCGGCCTTGTGAGGCTGGGCCTCACCAACTTTTCTCTTTAGGTGTGGGCATGACGCCACTGCTTGAGGCCGGGCCCCAAAGCCCCTGCTCTCTGGAGGGAATAGAGATCAAAGGTGGCTCCTTCCGACTTCTCAAGGCGGGCCAGGTGCTGGAGTACTTGTGTCCTTCTGGCTTCTACCCATACCCCGTGCAGATTCGCACTTGCAGATCCACAGGGTCCTGGAGCACCCTGCAGACTCAAGACAGAAAGATTGTCAAGAGGGCTGAATGCAAAGGTTGGAGGGCAGTGAGGATGGGCTTGGGCCGGCTGTGGGACAGGGCAGGTGGCAGCCAAGGTCCAGACTTGAATAAGTCTAGGCTTGAGTGGAGACCATGCAGGCTGAAAAGCTGGGCTGAGCACGGGTCAGGGCTGAGCACAAGTCACAGCTGAGCGAGGACTGGAGATGGGATGAAGAGAGAAGGAAGGGGGCTAGACTTTACTAAGCATTTACCCTGTGTCAGGCAGCCCTGGCAGCTCAAAGAACACTTAGAAATGGGGAGGAGGGAGCAGCAGTACTCCTTATGGGTGGAGGTTCTTCCAGGGGTCGAGGGTAGTAGCTATCCTGTGGGGCCCAGAAGTTATATTTCTCAGTGACAGGGTCCCTGAGACCAGAAGGGTTATCCTAAAGGGCAGCCCTTCCCTTCCAATAACTTCTACTTGGTCTCCCCTCCCTTGTCCCCAAAGCAATTCGCTGTCCCAGACCACAGGATTTTGAGAATGGGGAGTACTGGCCCCGGGCTGCCTACTACAATTGGAGCGATGAGATCTCTTTCCGCTGCTATGATGGCTACACTCTTCGGGGCTCTGCCAATCGCACCTGCCAAGGGAATGGTCGGTGGGATGGGGAAACGGCCATCTGTGATGATGGAGGTGAGAACCGTCCCCCATGTCCACAACAGCTCCTTCTCCCTGACCACCTGCAGCCTGAGGAGCCAGTACCACAGCTCTCGGTGCTCTGCCTTGCCCTTTGCGCCCCAGGCTTTGGCCCTCACCAGTGTGTCTTACACTTCTGCAGCGGGGTACTGCCCCAACCCAGGCATCCCTCTTGGCACGAGGAAGGTGGGCAGCCAGTACCGCCTTGAAGATCGTGTCACCTACTACTGCAACCGGGGGCTCACTCTACGTGGTTCCCAGCAGCGAACATGCCAGGAAGGCGGCTCTTGGAGTGGAACGGAGCCTTCCTGCCAAGGTGACCCTTATTTATCTGTACCCTCAAGTCAGACCCTGCTCTCCCGTCTGCACATCCCTCGGGAGCGCACTGCCTTCTCCCGCTGCCACCACCCAGCTCCTTCCTCCCTTCTAAATCTCTCCAAAGGACTTCTGAGCCCTTCCCGCCCCAGAAGCCCACCATCTCCTGTCAGTGTTCCTGACCCTCCCAGACATTTGACCTGCTCTCTGACCTCTTCCAGACTCCTTTATGTATGACACTCCTGCAGAGGTGGCCGAAGCCTTCCTGTCTTCCCTGACAGAGACCATAGAAGGAGTTGATGCCGAGGATGGACATAGCCCAGGTTTGAAGGCAGAGAGAGGAGGCGGGGCAGGGAGTTGGGCGTGGGGTGGAGAAGGGGCAGTCGACCTATTTGTTCTGGAGCCTGAGCCTCTCTGGTGGCATCCAGGTGAACAACAGAAGAGAAAGATTGTCCTGGACCCCTCAGGCTCCATGAACATCTACCTGGTATTGGATGGATCAGACAGTGTGGGGGCCCACAACTTCACAGGGGCCAAGAATTGTCTCAGAGATTTCATCGAGAAGGTGGGGCCCCTTCCCCATGAAGGTGGGACCTCCCAGCCCCTCTGAGCCACAGGGTCCCATAAAATCTCCAGGTCCCGTTGTGTCCTCCTTTCCTTTTACCTGACCTTTAACTTGGACTCCTCCATGACCCCAGGGTGATAAGTCAGTCCTGGAGTCTCTTACTAAGGACTTTCCTATCTGTCTCAGCCAAGCTGCTGAATTCTCCCAACTGTATATTCTACTTTTGATGCTGTGATCTATTGCTTTCCTCGCCCACAGGTGGCAAGCTATGGGGTGAAGCCAAAATATGGTCTAGTGACATATGCCACAGAACCCAAAGTTTTGGTCAAAGTGTCCAATCCAAGGAGCAGCGAAGCAGACTGGGTCACAGACCAGCTCAACCGAATCAACTACGAAGGTCTGAAGTCAGGGAAGGGTGGGAGGAGGTTCACTTTGGGGCCAGAGAGGTCTGAAGTTTCAGAAATGTTGTGGGGAGGGTGTAGTGAGACCACGTGGCGAGGCAGGGAGGACTACTTTTTAATCCACAGTTGGACAGCAGGGTCATTGGAAAATGGGGTTTGGTGGGAACCCTTTGGAACTGAGAGAGGTACTTTGTTGTCAAAGGGAAGACAGTGGGGTAACAACTCAAGTTGACAGTTGTGGGATGCCAGTTGCTGCCAGACCTCTGGGGTCAAGGATGGCTTGGGAGACCAGGCGAGGTGATGACATCTTTCCTGTTCACAGATCACAAGTTGAAAGCAGGGACCAACACCAAGAGGGCTCTCCTGGAAGTGTACAACATGATGAGCAGAGAAGTAAACAACCTCAGAGACACCTGGAACCGCACGCGCCACGTCATTATCATCATGACTGACGGTAAGAGGGGCTTTTCTCCTGCCTGATTCCCCACCCTCTCAAACCAGCCCGTGGCCCCGAGTCCACACGTAACACTGGACTTGTGGCTGAGGGATGGCGAGCTGCTCTTCCTGTGCCTTTACAAGGAGGGACCCTCCACTCCGTGATCTCTCACGATCTCCTCCCCAACCTGCTCACTCGGCCCTGTACGTCATTCCTTCCAGCCTGTCTTCCCGGACCCTCTTCCTTCATGTCTTCCCACCCTCACGGTCCGTCTCTCCTGCAGGTTTGCACAACATGGGTGGGGATCCAGTCACTGTCATTCAAGATATTCGGTACTTGCTAGACATTGGTAGAAATCGCAAAAACCCCAGGGAGGATTATCTGGGTGAGTTTTACTGCCTAGGACCCAGCACCCCAGTTTATTAGCTCCTTGCCTGTGCCAGGGCCAAGATATTTACAGTTTTTTCTCTCTCAGACATCTATGTGTTCGGGGTTGGACCTCTAGTGAACCAAGAGAACATCAATGCTTTGGCCTCCAAGAAGGATAAAGAGCAACACGTGTTCAAACTCCAGGGCATGGAAAACCTGGAGGATGTTTTCGTCCAAATGCTTGGTAGGAAGCTATGGAAGGCTATAAGGAGATGGTCAGGAAACTCAGCTCTCCCCAGATCCCTCAAGGTCACTCATTCTTCCACTCCTCCTAAAGCCCTGGAAAGTCTGGAAACCCTTTCTCTCCTCCTCTACCTCCAGGTCACTATTCTTGCTTCCTACTTTCCACTCCCTGATCTCAGAATCACAAGTTCTGAAATGATGCAGACAACTTTCTCAAGTCCCTCCTTTTATAGATATGGAAGCTGGGGCCAACAGTGGTCAAGAAATGGAGTTGGGCCTGAAAATGCCCAGGTCTCTGAGTTTAGTCCCATGATTCCAGTGATTCCTTGCCTTCCCTTCCCTCTTTTGGGCATCTGCTCCCCACACACTGGTGTCCTTCCCCAAGACAGCTGCCATTTGGAAATGAACTGCCCCAGCTTTTAGCACAATCTCCTTTCTTGCCAGATGAAAGCCGGACACTGGGTCTCTGTGGCATGGTTTGGGAGCACAAGGATGGTACTCCCTACCACAAGCAACCATGGCACGCCAAGATTTCAGTCATTGTAAGTGCAGTGTCCTACTGGTGGGAACTTAGGGGAGGGGAGGTCAGGGTGAAATGACGGTCGGAGGAAGGGCAAGGCACTCTTGATCAGACTGTGGTATTTGTGAAAGCTGAGCTTTCCCTCTGCTGCTGCTCCCAGCGCCCTTCGAAGGGGCATGAGAGCTGCACGGGTGCTATCGTGTCTGAGTACTTCGTGCTGACAGCTGCACACTGTTTCACTGTGGATGATGAGAAACATTCAATCAAGGTCAGCATAGGTAAGGATGCAACCCATCCGTTCTGAGCTTCTGCGGTGCCCTCTGCGCAACACTGCCTCCAGGGCCCACTTTCACCTGTCCTCACTGCAGCCCTTCCCTTGCATGCTGGACCAGTTAGGGATGGGGAAGATTTGGGTTAGGGATGACATGCAGGCAGGAGGCTGCCTACACAGACATTGGTGGTCTAGAGGGATCCCCTCTCCTACTTCAGGAGGAAAGAAGCAGGAGTGGGAGGTAGACGAAGTCCTATTTCATCCAAACTACGACCTCAATGCAAAAAAAGCAAAAGGCATTCCTGAATTTTATGACTATGACGTGGCCCTCATCAAGCTCACAAAGAAGCTCAAGTATGAGACCACCATCAGGTGAGCCATCTGGATCCCGAGAGAAAAGGCTGGAAGACACAGAACTGAGACAGGAGCAGGCCTAGGGTTCATGATCCTTGAATTTCCCCATCTCTCCTCAACAGGCCCATTTGTCTCCCCTGCACTGAGGGATCGATTCAAGCTTTGAGGCTTCCAAGGTCAACCACGTGCCAGCAACAGAGTAAGACACGTTCAGGGAGAGCAGCTTTTAAGGGTGAAGTTTTGAGACAAGGAAGGGATGAGAGGGAGTAGACGGAGAGCAGGTGATGCCCTGTCCAGCTGCCAGCTCACAGGAAGGAGTGGAGGGCCACTCAATGACAAGCGTGAGGCGGGGAGGGGAGGGGAGAGTGCTGCAATGACCCAGTCTATCCACCTGTAAAGTGCAAGAGCTACTCCCTGCCAAGGACATTGAAGCTCTGTTTGTGTCTGAGTCTAAGAAGACCCTGACTCGGAAGGCAGTCTACATCAAGAATGGGGACAAGGTGAGGAAGGTGGGATCCTGAGGTCCTTTAGGCCCCAGTTCTTCCTAAGCAAGCTTTGTTTCTCATGCTTCTCTCCACACTTCCCCATCTCACCTACAGAAAGCCAGCTGTGAGAGAGACGCTCTACACGCCCCTGGTTATGACAAAGTCAAGGATGTCTCTGAGGTAGTCACCCCCAGGTTCCTCTGCACTGGAGGTGTGGCTCCCTATGCTGACCCCAACACTTGCAAAGGTGAGAGAAGGCTCTTTGGTTGTGATGTGAGTTCTGGGGCCTAAGTCTTTCCCTACAGCATCTCCTCCCCTGCAGGTGATTCTGGTGGCCCCCTGATTATTCACAAGAAGAGTCGCTTCATTCAAGTGAGTCTTCTCTTTCCTCTCTCTGGAGAGATGATGAGTGGTCAGCGTGGGCCCCAAAACAGGAAAGCTCACTGCATGTGGCTGAAAAGAGGTGTGGGGTGGGGCAGAGCCTGCTTCACCTTCAAACTCTTCCTTGAACTGGCCAATTTAGGGCCAAGTGTCTGGTCTGTGTGCCAGGGGACAGAACTGAACTGGGTCCCTAGTCTAGTCCACCCAGGTCAGGTCAGTTCAGATGCAACTGGCCACAGTTGTGCTTCCTGGCATTAAGGCGTTCTACCAAATGATTCCTGGCAACCCTTTGCTCTCTCCAGGTTGGTGTGATCAGCTGGGGTGTCGTGGATGTTTGCAAGCGGCCACAGCAAGTACCTGGTTATGCTCGAGACTTTCACATCAACCTCTACCACGTGCTGCCCTGGCTCAAGGAAAAACTCAAAAATGAGGATCTGGGTTTTCTATAAGAGGTTACCTGCTGGAAAGGGGCATGAGACCAAATTAAAACAGCTGCGACAACACCTGTGTTCAAGATCCTTTTGGGGTAAAGGAGTGGGGAGCGTGCACTAGCCATGTGGTTACAACTGAGATCACATCTAACAGCCGTTTTTAAAGGCTCAACCCCAATCCCAAGTGCTGAAAAACCAGAGGCTGAGGGAGATGGGTGAGCTTCCACCTCAGTGTTTTACTGAGACCAGCGTTGGGGCAGATGAGGCACACGGAATCCAGCTCCATTCCCTAGAAGCCGTCCACAAGGTTTTCCTTGTAGACATCGTCACTGTAGACAATCTGAGTCCTCTTGTCCCGGTGGCAGCCCTTAGGGCTATTCTGGACAGCTGAGGAGGGAGGAGAAGTTCCGTTAAAGTCTGAGGGAGAGCACCAACCAGACCTGAGGCCCAGAGTTTGGCCACCTCAACTCTAGCCTCTGGCCTTTGGAGGCCCAGTTTCGACGCTGCCCTCTGGTGGCCAGGATGGCTTCTCTACCTTTAGACCCTTATGCCTGTGGCTACCAATCCATGGCCCCAGTAAAGAGTGGGCAGTTATCATGGTACATGCAAACACTGTAATGAGTGTTTTGTCCTCAGAAATAACCCAAATGTTATTCTTGACACATGTGAATAATGTTAACTACCTACTTCCAGTCAGTACACCAAAAATTAGAAAATCTCTACAGCCCTTTGCTAACATGCTGGTCCTTCCTGGTTCCTTCTTTAGCATAACGGGTTACTCTGGCTCCAAACGCCCTTGTGCCTACTCCTTTACATGAAAATCTACTTCAGGTGAAACAGGTCATTCACTCAATCAGGAGAATTCATTCCAGTGTAACTCTGGTCCTAAGCCTTCTCCCTGGAGCTGTCCCTTCCCCTTCTCTCCTCCCTACATCCCATTCCCAAGGATTCCTGCCACTCTGGGGCTAGAGGGAACCCCCATGCAAGCTCCCATTGTCTTGGAGCTTTCATCTCGATGCCTTCTCAAAGCCTGTATCCTTCGGCTGCAACGACCCAGGCCCCTCGGGTCCTGCTCCCAGCTTTCTGACCTCTCCTGTCTCCTATGTTGCACCCTCAACTTCAGCCTAACATATTAGGAGGGCTGTGGTCGTATGGGGCATAAGGAACACAGCCCAGCTTCCTCCAATAGTTCTTATTTATTCCTTAAGTCTAGTACTGGCTCATTTTTCCTCTGCATTCAGTCTCCCTTGCAACACTATCGTGTCTTTTTGCAGCAGCCCTACGATACAGGTGACTCCAGTCTACATTTTCAGTCCTTACCGAACACATGTGTTCCTGATTCCTAACTTCAAAGGCCTATTTTATAAAACCAACTATATTCCATCTCAAAATGAATAAGGCCACATGAGGTGCTCACCTTCTTCACCAACCTGACTCACTCCCACTTTCTTCCTTGTTCCAATCAACACCTTGGAAATGGTTTCCAATACTTTTCTCTCCTCCTGCTTCTAACTGATAGAAGGCCTGAGGACTCTCCTTCTAATCCCCATAGTTGCCACACAAAACCAGATCTCTAGCCCCTCTGGGGGACCCAGGGACAGGCAGGAGAACAAAACAGGGTGAGCTGTGGGCAACAGACACGAGAAAGGAAGAATCTCCTTCTTACCCAGGGAGCCCCAGACAGACTTGCCCGTGGCGGCATCCAGCATGGGCTGTTTTCGGGCAATGCTGACTTTGAGCTGTACAGACTCCACTTGGGTCCCGTTGAGCTGGGGCAGAAGAGGGGAGCGGGCAGAGGATGGGGGCAAACATTACAGACAAACCAAAGGAGGGTTTCTAGGAGCTGTCATTCTAAGAATAGACTAAGCAGGGACTTGAGAATATAAGGTTTCCTGCATGAATAAGGAAATACTTTGTCAAGAGAAAATGATTTCCTCCTGGCTCTCAGTATTTTACAGAGAAAATATGAGGATGTCAGGAGGGATGGGAAGAATAGATCTGGGAAGTCCCAACCTCAGCAACGGCCTGATCTGCTGACTCCATCTTTTCATAGGTGACGAAGGCACAGCTGGGATGAGAAAACACAGGGTCAGTAGAGGGCCTACGGGCTCCTCGGGACCCAGGCAAACCCAGTGTTTCAGGCTGTGGAGACAGGCTAGCTTCCTCCCTCAGGTCTCACACCCCAGGTCCTTGGACAACCCACTGTGGTCCTTACTTTCTGGGTGGGTCCATGGAGAGGTCAATGATGTTTCCAAAGGGAGAGAAGGCCCCACGGAGGAGGGTGGGTGTCATATCTTCGCCATACACATACAGAGTGTTTCCCTTCCGAGGGGCCCGGCGTTCAGGGAATGAGTCTGACCCTATGGAACACAGGAATCCAGTCATGAGACATAGGCCTAGCTCATCCTCCACTTTAGAGTACCCTTTAGTAGGACCCACCCACACTGTATCTGAAGTCACTTCCCACTAGCCAAGATCACTCACTGCGGAAAGGGCCCTCTCGGTCACGATCCCTGTCCCGGTCTCGCTCTCGGTCCCTGTCCCGGTCTCGATCACGGTCTCGGTCCCGCTCCCGGTCTCGCTCTCGATCCCGATCTCGGTCTCTGTCTCGGTTCCGCTCACGACTGCGGTCCCGGCTGCGGCTTCGGGGAGGGGAGGCTGAGGAACGGGCACCACCACGTTCTTCGTAGCCCCAGTCGAAGCTTCGAGGGGGGCCATCACCAGCCCCTGGGCCCTCTGCCTCTTCCCCATCTGGCCCCAGTTCCCGAAGCCGATCACTGGAAGATACAAAGCTGGCGAGCAGCAGACAGTGAGGATCAAAGGGGGCTTTTACCTCATCTTCCTGGGTCCCACGCAGACTCAGCACCCCCTCTGCAGCCCCAGCTCGTCCCACTTCAGTTCCAAACCTCCTAAGGACCTGGGCAAGCCTCTCGTGCCCCTCATACCCCACCAACTGGGACCCCGACCCTTCTCTAACCTCTCATACAGAGATTTCCTCTGTGGACGTCTGGACGACTGAAAGAGACCAAGAACAGTTAAGACGAATCTGAGTGGCTGGCATATGGCCTCCAATATGTGGGTTTCTCATTTTTCTCAGTCGCTGGTCCTCAGAGACAGAAAACTGGAAACCATTACCTCCTGCAGGTCGTCGTCAGCAGATACGCTCCTCTGGAACGGTTGGAAAGTGGGGACCGGCCCCTTCTCAGGGTCCTGGGAAGGTGGGAGAGACCTACCTCAGTGAGGGAGCAGGAGGCTGCCTATCAGGGTGGGGTGCTCTTCTTCCCTCACCCTCCTCTTGGCTCCCCTGACCTATCTTTTTTTGGTTTGTTTCTCATTTGACGTGTTATTTTACATAAAAGACTTAATACATACTTGAAGCATTGTACTTAAAACATCTTGAACCTGATGACCTTCGCCCCTTTTCAACTCCTGAGAGAACACAATCCAACAGATCTATTACGTGATGGATTAGAGTCACAGGATACATAACACGGAGGAGAATTTGGGAGGCACGTAGTTTCTTCATTTTATAGATAACAAGCCTGAAGCTCAGAATGGTACCGCAACTTGTCCATGACTGAACTGGCATTACTTTCCCCCTACACCTACCTTCATTCCAACTTGGAAAGATGCCCTCTGACGTGAAGAATCCCTTGAACAATCTTTCTGCCTGTGCTCACCTTTAACTTCCCCTCTAGGGTCCGAGAACGCTTGAAGCCTGAGTTCTTGGTCTCGGCCTTGATGGCACTGATGGCTCCTGACTTCACCAGCTGCTTTGCCTGCTCTGTTGCTGTGGCTGTGTCCACCACAGGCTGCTCTGACAGTGCTGAAGTGGCAAGGGAAAGAGGTTTATTATGCTGGCGAGAGGGCAGCCGGTGTGCTTACTTCCAGCCTATCCCTGCCTCCCCGTCACTCACAGCGTTTGACACCGCCTTGGCTGGCTGTGCTGCTGCTACTTTGCTTCTTCAGAGCCAGCAATGCCTTTTTCTGGGAACAAGAGTGAGAAGAGAGAGACTGATGAGGGCCAATCCCTGGCCAGGTCTTCTCCCAAGGCCCTTGGGCGCATCACTCCGGGGATACCTTTCTGAGAGAAAATAATGCAAATGGTGCCCCTGGGGTGGTACACTGCAGCTGTTTTGCCTCTCACATATAGTCCCTCAGATCACATACACCAGCCATATCTACTCTGTCTAAACCATAGTATCCAGAGGCTTTATAGAGTCTCGTATTTTTCAAGTTGAAAACAAGGAACTCAACCACAGACCACAGTCCCCGGATATACATTGCAGTTTAGTATAAGCCTCCATGCCTTCTTAGGGGCTTCATCCATCTACCCTTACATGTTTAATAAGAACACACCAATGCTTTGAAACAGATTTGCAAAAGAAAGAGACACAGATCCTCCTCTTAGGCTCACAGGCTGAGAAAGAAGATGACCAGACTTAACTGTCAAGAATGATAAGTGCAGACTGGAGCTGAAAGCAAGTAAGATTTTTCTGATGCAAATGGTTATTAAAACGGGCCCTGAGTAGGATCTACATAACGCAGGCTGAGAGGAAAATGCATTTTAGACAAAGAAAACAGGGTGGCAGAAATGCAGAGATAAGAAGGTTTTGAGAATGTATGCTTTGAGACCAAGGAATAGTTCTACAGAAAGAAAGGCCAGATTAAAGCTTTTTATAGACAATGCGAAACCACTGTGTTTCGAAAAAAGAAGGGCAGTGTTTAGTGTTCTCAATGCACCGTTTTAACAGGAGTGAAAAAGTCTGTCCAAGAAAAGAAACTTGTTGAGAGCCCATTACAACAGTCAAAGTGAGCATCAGCAAAAGACCTGATCTAGGGAATACACAGGAAAAAGAAAACAGAAGAAATTACTTTAAAAGAAAAATGAAGACTTGGCAAGGGTTTGGCTACACAAATGGTGCAGGAGACAGAAGTGAGATATTCATCTCAAACCAATCGAAGAAGTAAACGCAGACAGTTCTATTTGGAAGACCAAGTTTAGTACAGACAAGACGACAGCTTCAGCTGTTATCAGTAAGACACTAGACGGCATTGGAAAAACCAAGCTTGGGATCACCAGTTCTTAGGTGGTACTAGAAGCCATGGGAAAGGAAGACAACTCCATGGCAGACCACACAGAAAAGAGAGAAAAGAAAGTATACGCTTGGGAAAGTCCATCTCTGAAGTTACCCTGAGAGATGACAGGGCTCCAGGTATTAGCTAGAGGAATCCCCACCCCCCTTCACACTCACCCCAGGTGTTCTCAGTGTAGAGTCTTTGAAAGTTTGGGCCATGCCCACACTCACTCCCTCACCTTTTTCTTGAGTTTGTTGAATTTCTTCTGCAGAGCCTCCTCCTCCTCGCTCAGTCCGGGGGGTATCACCAACATGGTGGCTCCTGGTTCGGGGGCAGGGCCCAAGACATCTTTCTCCACTGTCACCGCCCAGAGTTCACACGCCGTCCACACTGATCCCGATCCCACCCCTTGAGGCCTGCCTACTCCTATCTTTTGCCTCTCCCTACCCCTTGCTTAAACCAGGCTGCCGTCCAAACCCCAGCTCGTCGGGATCAACCAGCATTCCCTTCTGTCTTCAGGAATCACGGATATCAGCGCCTTGGGGCACCATGTGGCCCAGGAAGCGATAAATACCCGCTCCGTCGCCAAGACGATGGCACCAGACCCCCCTATCTCGCTGGAGTTAGTATTGAATTGCGGGGTCCGAAAAGCAGAGGAAGCAGTGGAACCCGCGCAGCGCTCTCAGAGCAACGAAAGGGGCAAGAAGACAGAAGGAGCTCGGAAAAACGGGGGCGAAGGCTGAGGAGAAGGCCTTACCTGAGGGGGCGGCAACCGGGGCCCCACGGTCTCGGGCGGCGCCCGCGCGGGCAGCGGATTCCGGGCTCAGAGCGATGACGTAGCGAGGGGCGGAGAACGCGGTAACCAAGGCGGCCCGCGCCGCACACACTTCCGCCCGGCCTCCCACCAGTTTGGGTCAGCCCCTAAGTAGCTCTTATCCCCGCCCCTAGGCCCATTTGTGCCGGAAGTCGCTTCTACTTCCGCCGGTTCCGGCTCCTCTTTACGTTTCCCGGCTGCCCGGCAGCTGCCGTGGCTCCAGGATGATGGAGACGGAGCGACTCGGTGAGGGGGAGGGGGTGGAAAGACGGAGGAGACAGCGAATGACCCTTAACCCCTGACCTGTGACCCTTCCTCCGTAGTGCTACCTCCCCCAGATCCCCTGGACCTGCCCCTTCGGGCCGTAGAGCTGGGATGCACTGGGCGCTGGGAGTTGCTGAATGTGCCTGGGGCTCCAGAGAGCACCGTGAGTGCCGGTTCACCCTAACCTTGACCCTGTTGAGCTTAAAACCTCCTTCACCCTTCTCCTTAGTAGGATCTAAGCTGACTCGGCTGCCCTGTCTCTGGATACTTGTCATCCGAGCCTAGATTGGTGCTGGACAGACTGCAACCCAATGGACCTGTAGTGGGTCAGAGCCCATAAGAAGACAGAGTAGGGAGCCCAGGGGAAACCTTAGTTCTGAGAACTGCTCTTTCAAATTGCTGTTTTCTCCCTGGAGTCCTGTTCTGTCTCCGAGCACCAGGGTTCTTGATGACTGAGATGCTAGCCTTTGAACACCTGGCTCTTCATCCTTAGGCCTGGGACCCTCTTTTCCTGAAACTAGAAGTTCTCAAATATCAGTGTGCCTGATGATTAGTGGAAAATACCATGGACAGAGGAGCCTGGCGGGCCACAGTCCATGGGTTCAAACACAATTGAGTGTGCACACACACACACACACACACACACACACAATTGGTGGGGGAGCTTTTGAAAAATACTAGTTCTTAGGTCCATGGATTCAAAAATCCAGAATCTGTATTATTAATCAGAACCCTAGGTAATTCGGTTGCAGACCGTTTGTTCTATAAAACAGAACAGCCTTTGGAAAATAGTGCTTCAGCCTGATTGTCCTAGTCTGGGACGTCCATCATATCTGATCTAAATACAAGTCGCGTCACCTTCTCTTTTATGTCTTACTCTCTTTCTTTACCTCGTGCCTTTGTTCCAGCTTCCCCACGGCCCTCCTCCCTGTGCCCCAGATCTGCAGCAGGAAGCAGAGTGGTTGTTCCTGTCATCTCCAACCTGGCTGCCTTTGCATGGTGTGGAGCACTCAGCCCGGTGAGGGGTCTAGAAGGGCCTGGGCTTGGCAGGTGGGGCCCTGAAGGAAGCTGGGACAGAGGAGAAAGAAGACCTGAATGTTGCTTTGCTTCTGTCCAGGAAATGGCAGAGGAAGACGGATCCTTGGTCTCTCCTGGCCACAGTGGGGGCCCCAGTCCCCTCCGACCTACAGGCCCAAAGACACCCAACCACAGGCCAGATACTAGGCTACAAGGAGGTAAGCGGTCGTGGGCCACCAGAAGCAGAGTTAGGAGAAGGTGGGGTCAGAGGCAAGCTCAGCCTCACTGGCGCTCTATTCTCTTGCCTCAGGTCCTGCTAGAAAATACAAACCTGTCGTCAACAACCTCCTTGTCTCTTCGCCGGCCACCAGCACCCATCTCCCAGGCCCTGTGGGGGAATCCAACACAGTACCCTTTCTGGCCAGGTGATGCTTGTGGAAATGGGATGGGAGGGAAGGGAGCCCTTAGTCTCCACCTCTCTCATGTCACTGCCACCTCATGAATCCTGTTTGTCCAACCTCTCCCCAGGTGGAATGGATGAGCCCACTATAACAGATCTGAGCACTCGAGAGGAGGCTGAGGAGGAGATAGACTTTGAGAAAGGTGAGATGGTGCCAGGAGGGACCGTGGGAGGTAGAGCTCTGTGTCTGGGGCCTGAGGAACAGGGGCCAAGTCCTGTCACTGGGTCCTTGAGAATTCTTCCGTTCCCTTGAGCAAATTAGGGAAAGATATCTCTCCCATAACAACCTTTACTGTTATCTGTTGGAAGACTGTCACAAAACTACAACTACAGCGTGTATGCTGTAAAACAACATCCTGCAGGTTAATGTTATGTATGACCTATACGGCGGTGTGCAAGAGCCCTGATTCTCTCTGTCCCTGTCCTCTAGACCTCCTTACTGTTCCACCTGGCTTCAAGAAAGGTGTGGATTTCGCACCAAAGGGTGAGTTTTAGTTTTGGAATGGGGCTGTAGGGGAAACGGTGCCCTTCTTCTTCAGAACGGAGGTGGACACGACCAGGTCTCCATTTTTGCCTTGCTCCTAGATCACCCAGCTCCAGCTGCCGGGTTGCTCAGCCTCAGCCGTCTGCTGGAGCCCTTGGATTTGGGTGGGGGCGACGAGGATGAGAGTGAGGCAGTGCGGCAGCCTGGCAGTCCCAGACAGGACACTGTTTCAGCCTCTCCTGGCTGTGTTCCTCTGGCCCGAGCAAGCAGCTTGGAGGACCTAGTGTTGAAGGTTGGTGGTTCTGGGCGGTTGAGACAGGAAAGAAGGGCCTAGTCCCAGACAGGGTGGGCTGGCCTGGTTGGTTCCCCGGGGAAGACTGGAGCATCTTCTGGGAGGGGTGGTAACAGAGAGCTTTCTGGCTGTATGTTTATCATGCCTACACCCCTCTCCTTCTCCAGGAAGCGGCCACAGCTGTAGCGCCCCCAGAACCTCCCAAGCCCCCACCTCAGGAGCAGTGGGCCATTCCTGTGGATGTCACCTCCCCTGTTGGTGATTTCTACCGCCTCATTCCCCAGCCAGCCTTCCAGGTAGCGTGGCCCAGGCCTCAGATGCTCCCCCACCTCCTCCAGCCCACTCCCTTGTCTCCTCTCCCCACCGGAGGCCAGGTGCCTTCAGTGGACGGAGGTCTTGGCCTTCTTCCCCTGCCCTGGAGACCCCATGAGGTGGAGGCAGGAAGACCCCTGTCCCTTCTGCACCCCCATCTGTTTCTTTCTCCCACAGTGGGCTTTTGAGCCAGATGTGTTTCAGAAACAGGCCATCCTGCACTTGGAGCGGCACGACTCCGTCTTCGTCGCGGCTCACACATCCGCGGGGAAGACAGTTGTGGCTGAATACGCCATCGCACTTGCCCAGAAACACATGACACGGTACAGGCCCCTCCCCAGCCTCCCCTCACCAGCTCTGTTCCCTCCTGCGTCTTTTCTGTCTCTTCTCTTCTCCACCTCCCTGCCTCATCCTTTAGATGAGAGGTTCGGGGAGAAACCGAGGCAGGTTTTCAGAGGGAAACAAGAAGATGTAGGGAGAGAAAAATGAGCGGCATTCATTGGGGAAGGGATTGGGGGACGGGATTTTTCCAGAGTAATTCCATGAAGGGGAACGTGAGGAGAGTTTGGTGAAAAAGCAGGGGTGGGGGAGGCACCTGAGCTCTGCAGCGTGGCGCTGGCAAGGCGCAGGGTGGGAGAGGAGGTGCTGACAAGGAGCCTGTGTGGAGGGCCTGGCTGACTTCGTCCCCTTCTCCCAGCACCATCTATACCTCGCCCATCAAGGCTCTGAGCAACCAGAAGTTTCGGGACTTCCGAAACACGTTTGGGGACGTGGGGCTGCTCACCGGGGACGTGCAGCTGCACCCGGAAGCCTCGTGCCTCATTATGACAACGGAGATCCTTCGGTGAGAGGCGGGCATTCAGCATGGGGTGGGTTTTTGGTCAGGAAAGTGAGGCCACTTTGGAGAGCACTCTGGCTGAGGTGAGGGTGGAGACAGGAGCCGCTGGGGAGTCAGCCTGGGGCCTTTCTTCTCCAGCTCCATGCTGTACAGTGGCTCGGACGTCATCCGGGACCTGGAGTGGGTCATCTTTGATGAGGTTCACTATATCAATGATGCTGAGGTAAGGGGACAGGGTCCCCAGGTCCTGGCAGTCCTCTCCTGTGGTGTAGGTTCAGCAGCTCCGCTGTTCCGCACGCCCTGGGAATGTCACTGCCTTCTCTGTCCCTTCTATGGAACCCTGTGCCACTTCCCTGGGCGGAAGGGCAGCCCCCTCTGAGCTGCTGGCGACTTGTCCTCCCTTCCTGTGTGCAGCGCGGGGTCGTGTGGGAGGAGGTTCTCATCATGCTGCCTGACCACGTGTCCATCATCCTTCTGAGTGCTACTGTCCCCAACGCCCTTGAGTTTGCTGACTGGATTGGGTAAGACATGTGTCCCGGGGTGCTTGAGTGAAGGGGGCCGTAGCATTCCTCAGTTAGACTGTCCCAGCAAGGGAGTGGTCAGGCCTTAGGGGTGGGGAGGAGAAAGGGGTGCGGCTGGGAAACATGTCCAGCCTGGGAGGTTGTGGGATCCCACCTGGGCCGAGATCACTTTGCGTGTTGAGAGACGGGGTGATGGGGACAGCCTTCCAGTCCGGCTCCCAGAAAACCAGGTGAGGCCAGGGCGGGGAAGATGGTGGGCATGTGGGTTACTTCCCGCGCTCCCAGCCCTGATCTTCTGTCATCCCCCACCCCCTGCTCAGGCGGCTGAAGCGTCGCCAGATCTACGTGATCAGCACCGTCGCTCGCCCAGTGCCCCTGGAGCACTATCTCTTCACGGGGAACAGCCCCAAGACCCAGGGGGAGCTCTTCCTGTTGCTGGACTCCCGCGGCGCCTTCCACACAAAGGGGTAAGCCTGGGATATGGGAAGAGTCGGGGCTGGGCCCAACCGGGGGTGACTGATGGCCACCCTGCCCTGCCCCAGGTACTATGCAGCTGTGGAGGCCAAGAAGGAGCGGATGAGCAAGCATGCCCAGACCTTTGGGGCCAAGCAGCCCACGCATCAGGGGGGCCCTGCCCAGGTGAGTCTGGGCAGGTGTGACCCTGGGCTGGCTTTGTACCTGCCACCGCTTCTTTCTCCTGAGTCCTTTCCTCCCTCGTCCTCCCAGGGTTTGGAGTGGAGCTTTGAGCACTGCCCAAAGCAGTGACTCTCTTTCACATCCCCCGACTTTGGCCCCCGTTGGTTCAGGGACTCCATCTCCGCTTCCTTCTCCCTGCCTCCTCAGGACCGCGGTGTGTACCTGTCCCTTCTGGCCTCCCTCCGCACCCGTGCACAGCTGCCGGTGGTGGTGTTCACCTTCTCTCGGGGCCGCTGTGATGAGCAGGCCTCGGGCCTCACCTCGCTTGACCTGACGACGAGTTCAGAGAAGAGTGAGATTCACCTTTTCCTGCAGCGCTGCCTCGCCCGTCTCCGCGGCTCTGACCGCCAGCTGCCCCAGGTGGGGAGGGGGACTTGGAGACGGTGGGGATCGGGTGTTCACCGTCCTATCTCTGACCCTGGGCCTCGGCCCCCACAGGTTCTGCACATGTCGGAGCTCCTGCACCGTGGCCTGGGTGTGCACCACAGCGGCATCCTGCCCATCCTCAAGGAGATCGTGGAGATGCTCTTCAGCCGCGGCCTGGTCAAGGTGCTTGTGCTGGTGGGAGAGGGACTCCCCAAGGCATCTGTCACCTGCTTGTGGGGTCGGGGGTGGGGGAGCGGGGCGGCGGTGGGCAGCACAGTGCAGCGGCTGAGAACTTGGGCTCTGGATCCAGGCTGCCTGGGTGGAAATCCAGGTCCACTGTTAACTCGCTGTGTGACCCTGGGCAAATTACTTAACCTCCCTGAACTGTAAGTTTCACATTTTGAAATGGAGTTACATAAAGTATGAATACGGGCTTTTTCAGTGGCTCAGAGGTGAAAAGAATCCGTGTGCAATGCAGGAGCCACAGGAGACACGTTTGATCCCTGGGTTGGGAGATGCCTTGGAGGAGGGCATGGCAACCCACTCCAGTATTCTTCCCTGGAGAATCCCACGGAGTGAGGAACCTGGCGGGCTATAGTTGGACATGACTGAGATGACTTAGCACACACACACACACAAGGTATGAACAGGCAGTATTCAGAAGAGAAAACTAAAAAGCTAGCAAACTTATGGAGGTCATTAGTCATCAGAAAAATGCAAACTGAAATACAAGCTAGGACTTGACAGGACTTTACAGTAATTAAAACTGGTAAAATTTAGGAAAGTAGGCAATGCCAAGTGTTGCCCGAGACGTAGGAGATTACAGGATTACAGGAACCCTTGCACCCTTGTGGCCAGTCTGAAGTGTACCTGGTGCTCTTGAGGCAAAGACAAGTCTATGCCTACTCTTTGTCCCTAAATTCTGCTCCTGAGTGCAAATCACAATGAAATTCTCACCCTGGTCGATGAGGGAACACATCTGTTCTTCCTCTGTGGGCTGCTGTCTTATGGCAGGGTGTTGGTGGCACCAGGGCCCCTTTCCCTGGGAGAGCAGGTAGGCAGCTGTATGCCACACACCCTACAAGGTATTCTGTGGCAGGTTGGAAGCAACAGATTAGATATCACAGGAACACGGATGGATGTTGAAAATACTACATGGAAGAAAAGAAAACAGATACATGTCCCCTTTCCTTCAAATTGTATTATACACTCAAAAAACACATTTTATAAAACACATTCACATGAAAAGATACACATTAAAGATTATAGAGGGGGGACAGGAGTGGGCTGTGGGGGTGAAAGGGAAGAAATAGGTAGCTAAATAAATAAAACAACAGTACCTACTCTCTAGATTTGCCTTGAGTCAGATGAGGTCTCCTGTGTTAACTGTCTGGGACTATGTCTAGTGCCTTAGCCTTGACTACAAAGTGAGGTGGGCCCGGCCAGGGCTGGGCCACAGCTGTGTTTAGCCCCTTAGCTGATCCTCTCTTCCCCTCCCCATCCCAGGTCTTGTTTGCCACGGAGACCTTTGCCATGGGTGTAAATATGCCGGCCCGGACGGTGGTATTTGACTCCATGCGCAAGCACGATGGCTCCACCTTCCGGGACCTACTCCCTGGGGAGTATGTGCAGATGGCGGGCCGGGCGGGCCGGAGGGGCCTGGACCCCACAGGCACGGTCATCCTGCTCTGCAAGGGCCGCGTGCCCGAGATGGCGGACCTGCACCGCATGATGATGGTGAGCCGGGGCACCTCGAGGCCAGCTCCGGGCCCCTGCTGCATCCTCTGTGCCCACTCTCCTCCCCTCTCCTCTCTCTCTCCTTTCCTTTGGTCTGGGAGAAGCCGGGGGAGGAGCGGGCCAATCTGAGGATGAGGGTGGATCCTGTCTTTAGTCTTTCTACTGTGAATATGGAGCTGGGTGGGACCCTGGAGAGTCTCGCTCCCTTGTTTTGCAGAGGTGAGCAGGCAGTTTGTCTAGGGCCCCGAGGTTGCTGGGCTGGGACTATAGCTGCTTGGAGTAGAGCAGCCGGGCAGCGGGTCTCCCCCCAACCTCCGAGTCTCACTGGCGTCTCTGGCCTGGCCCAGGGGAAGCCATCCCAGCTGCAGTCCCAGTTCCGCCTCACGTACACCATGATCCTCAACCTGCTGCGGGTGGATGCTCTCAGGGTGGAGGACATGATGAAGAGGAGCTTTTCAGAGTTTCCATCTCGCAAGGACAGCAAGGTGAGGAGGTGGGTGTGCCCAGGTTGCCCTGCAGGATATGGGACAAGGGAAGCCAGGCTAGGACAAGGCGGGCCTCTGGAAGCCAATGGAGAGGGCCAGCCCGGAGACTCTGGGTTCACAGCCACCCTGGCTTCTCCCAGACCCATGAACAGGCTCTGGCTGAACTGACCAAGAAGTTGGGGGCTTTGGAAGAGCCCGAGGTGACTGGGCAGCTCATCGACCTGCCTGAGTATTACAGCTGGGGGGAGGAACTGACTGAGACCCGCAGCCAGATCCAGGTGAGTGCCTGTGAGTGTTGGGGGCGGGGTGATGGACGGGGAGGAAGAGACTGGGACCTTCTGGGGGCACCTGAACCTTGTCCCAGTGTCTCTGTGACACTTNGCGGGCACAGTGAAGCTGGCCGGGCGGGTGGCTTGTGCCATGAGCAGCCACGAGCTGCTCCTCACCGAGCTCATGTTTGACAATGCGCTGAGCACCCTACGGCCTGAGGAGATCGCTGCCCTGCTCTCCGGCCTGGTCTGCCAGAGCCCCGGGGACCCTGGGGATCAGCTCCCCAGCACCCTCAAACAGGTATGGGGATGACGGCCAGGACCCCTCCCTTCCTTGGCCATGGCATTCCCAGTACATCCCCACATGTTCCCCAGGTGCCCTCTGAGTGTTCCTAAGAGCTGGAATGGTTTCTCCTTTCATCCCGGCCTCCTTCCCGGAGCAGGAAGGCAGGGCTTAGAACCTTTCCTCTCTGTCTGCAGGGGGTGGAACGGGTCCGGACTGTGGCCAAGCGGATTGGTGAGGTCCAGGCAGCCTGTGGTTTGAACCAGACCGTGGAGGAATTTGTTGGGGAGCTGAATTTTGGGCTGGTTGAAGTTGTGTACGAGTGGGCCCGGGGCATGGTGAGTAGCTGGGGTTTGGGGCCTTTGTGGACAGCCAGCTGGGGAGAGGCTGTCCTGGCCCACCGTATTCATTCCCCACCCCGCTTCCCCCACAGCCCTTCTCTGAGTTGGCAGGGCTCTCAGGGACTCCTGAGGGCCTGGTGGTCCGCTGCATCCAGCGCCTGGCCGAGATGTGTCGCTCGCTTCGGGGGGCGGCCCGCCTCGTGGGCGAACCTGTGCTAGGTGCCAAGATGGAGACGGCAGCCACCCTGTTACGGAGGGACATTGTCTTTGCTGCCAGTCTCTACACCCAGTGACCGGCCCCTGGCTACAATGTAACAATAAAACTGAAACCCCCCTGTGTGAACCTGAGGTGTTGGGCAGGGATGACTCAGCTCAGAAGACACAGCAGGGAGAGCCACATGGAAATACACCTTTATCTGTGCACACAGAAATAGGACCAGCCCCTGTGAAGCGTCAGTCCTTGGGGGAGGGTGTCTTGGGTGGTGATGGGAGGTCCTGGGTCACAGCTTCCACGTACCATGGAGGCAGGAAGGCGTGGGGTGCATCTCGGTGTTCGGACACTGTGACAGGGCCGCCGGGCTCCCAGGAGAAGAGGTAGACAAGCCTGGGGGGCAGATGGAGTCCTGAAATGAGGGATGGAGGCCAAGTTTCTGGGCCTCAGAGGGGAGGGGCAGAGCTGAATGCCTCACCTGGGGTCATCCTCAACTACTGTGTTCTGGGCGAAACTAAGGAAGGCGGCGCAGAAGTTCATGCACACGGAGGGGTTCCAGCCGTCACGGTCGTTCTGGAGAAAGCCCAGGAGGAGGCAGAAGGCCAGCGATGAGGGTGGGAGCAGGGGAAGGTGGGCTGCAGGTCCCTGGACAATGGACCTGTGGTGTCAGTGCAGGGGGATGCAGGTGGGAACTCATTGCCTTACCCTGACGTATTCAAACATCTCCATGGTAGGAAAGGTCTTCAGGGAACAGACAAAGCCCTCCGGGTTACGGAAGCCAGCAACCACATTTGGGACGCCTGGCAGGAACGACTGGGCCCACCATTTCAGGAGCTTGTGTCTGTCAGGAAAGGCAAGGGGGTCAGTGGGACCCCTCCTCCACCCTCCTGCCTCCTCCTTCCCCAAGTCTGTTTCCAAGCTTTTCATCCAAGGTTCTCATCCTGTCCTCCCCTGTCCTGAACCTGTAGAAGCTCTTCCATTGGCCCGGGCTGTGCATCTCCTTGGAGGTCTTGAGCTCCACATAGCAGGTGGGGGGCTGTGTGGATGGGGCCTGGGGGTCTGTGCAGTCCACCTCCCCAGAAAAGAGAAGAGGGTGGTTTCCCAGGCGGCTGCGTAGCACAGAGCAGAAGGCCACGTTGGTGTTAACCTCCCCAGAGGGATCTGGGGAGACTCCAGGTTTGTCTGCACGAGAGAAACAGCAGCAAGGGCTGGGGGCTCTCAATCTCTGGGGATAGGGGAGGGGGCAGAATCAGGGCAACTCTCACCTGCACACATGTACTGCTCAAATTTGTACCCCATGTACGTAAGCTCCCGGAGCAGTGGTGGCCGGGTGAGCCTCTGAACCCGAGCAGCCGGCGTCTCTACCTCACTCAAGTAGAGCGTCCCCTGGAAGCGGGAGGCTGCCAGCTGCCAACCTTCCTGCCGCTCATATGGTGTCGTCAGCAGCTTTGTCAGGTGCCCCCGCCACGTCACTATGGCCCCTGCCAGCCAGCCTGGACCCCTGAGGAGGAGGAGTTAGGGGCTAAAGTTCTAACACTTGCATTAGTGCAGACGGCTTGTCCAAAGAATAGGGTAAGGACTCACTCCAGCTTTGGCTCTCGCAATTTTAGGAGCGCAGGTCTCTAGGGCTACTGTGTGCTATGCTTTGCTCACCCCTCTAGCTGGCCTCGGTGCGCCAGGAGCCAGCGTAGCAGGTGGTCCAGCCTCTCTTGGACCTCTTCGTCCCGTGGCTGGTATCGATCAGGATATCCGTCTCTGAGGTCAAAGTTGGGGCTTTGACCATTGGTGGGAGGTGGGCTGTAGTACCGCAAAGCGCGAGCATCTCCATGGTACTGGCGCTGTGCATCCAGGGAGAAGCAGCCCAATTCGGAAGGGCGCCGGTAGAAAGGAAAGGGCCCAGAGTAGAGGGCAGGATCTGTGGGCAGGGAAGGTGCTGGGTGGGGGAGCTTGTTCCGAGGCTCAGCGACCTCTATCTTTCCAGCTTCTCTCTTGGTCCCTCTGGACTCCATGAGGTCCTGCGAGAGGACAAGGAAGTTCCCCTTTTAAAAAGAAGGGCTGGAGAAGAGGGACTTCGAGTCAGGACTGAGCGAGTCTGGCCTTGAAACATGCAAGCCCCGTGTCCTCAAACAACCCCACCAGGTGCGCATGCTACCTTTCCCCTTAACCTATATACCCCCAACCCCTGTAGCTCCAAACCCAGAGTGGTTAGGAAGGATGCTTGGGCTCAGGTCAAAGATCTGGTTACCTCAAATCCTGCCAACCTCGACTTCCCTCTTCTCAGGGCTATGACGTCATGGCAAGTACACCATATGTCAAAGGGATGCGAGGGCAGTTTTCTCCGCTCTCGATGACGCAATCATTCAACGACAGAGGCGGGCGGGGCCTGTGCGCTTTACACCGGGAGGGAGATCCCAGCGTGGCCACCCGCGCCCCTCCGCAGCGCCCAGGCGTCCCCGGACGTGAGCGCTCTCAGAGGAAGCCAATCAGCAGCGGACGTGGGGCCTCGGCCAATGAGGATGGCGCTGGTGTTGGCATTGGCACCGCCCCTCCCAGCAAGGGGCGGAGGGATGACAAGTCGGTGCCTCTGTCGTCAGCACTTCAGCCTACGAAGATGCGGCTGATTGGTTTCTGAGGAGGGACGCCCAGGAGCCTGTACGTCACTGCTCTGTGCCGGAAGACTGTTTTCGTGGTCTCTTCCCTCAACAGCTTTCTACCTCTTCCCCGCCGCGAACAGATCCCGGGAGATGAGCCGGAAGAGGCATCGCCTGGTCCCGGAGACCTTTGCGTTGAAGAAGCGGCGGGAACTAGGGAATGTAGAGGCAGATCCTTTGCGATGCGAGTCAGGTAACCATGGCAACCCCGGGGCGAGGCTAAAGACCCCAGCAGGCAGCAGCCTCGCCTCTGGTAACCCTGTGTGTTGAGACAACAGCGCCCCAGTGTGGTACCCCCGCTTCCCCCGCCTCAGTTCACGTCGCAGTGACTCGATCTTTCCGCCCAGGATCTGCGCGAGAGGCAGTCGCAGAGATAGTGCGGCTGTTCCCGCGAGTCCTGTTTGAGGATGCGCTACCCCCCATCGCGCTGAGGAGCCAGGTGTACAGCCTCGTACCGGACCGAACCGTGGCTGACCGGCAGCTGGTGAGGAGCGTCAGAGCGACCAACGGGAAGGCGCTTTCGTGCCTCGCGGGCGCTTCCGTGGTTCTCCCCATAACTCATTCAGTCCACCAGCTGTTCAGCCATTCAGCAAGCGCTGGGTCTTTCTGGGCCAGGCATTGTGCCAGGCACTGCGGTGCCGAGGAGAATGCTACAGACCCTCAGGGAATAGCATGCCGAATGATGAAAGTGGAAGAGCGAAGCTTTCGGGGAAACTGAGTCACCGGGCGTGGTTCGAGATATGAATGCAGGCAGACGTCAGATTAGGGCAGGCCTTGTACACCAGCGTCGTTTCCATTTTACGAAGAAGGCAATGAGCTGGTAGAGAATGTTAAAACAAGAGAGGGAGTGGTGTGTTGCACGGATTGGAGGCAGTGTTATGAGGCGGGGAGATGAATTAGGAAGATATTGCAGCTGAGAACTGGTGAAGGCCTAAATTAGGGCAGTACTAAGGAGGGAGAGGATGGATGAGGGATGTGGAGCAAGAAGCAGGAAGGACTTAAGGATAGCTCTCGGATTTTCTGGACGACCGAGTGGTTGGTGGGGTGAATAGAGTNCGGGGAGATGAATTAGGAAGATATTGCAGCTGAGAACTGGTGAAGGCCTAAATTAGGGCAGTACTAAGGAGGGAGAGGATGGATGAGGGATGTGGAGCAAGAAGCAGGAAGGACTTAAGGATAGCTCTCGGATTTTCTGGACGACCGAGTGGTTGGTGGGGTGAATAGAGTAGGAGAACATGGAATAGTTGGGGGCAGATGATGTGTTTATTTTGTACGAGTTGAGTTGGAGGTGTTTGTGGAGCATCCGGAGGCAAATGTGCAGCAGACAGTTGGATGAGGGTTTGGAGAAAATTCTGGGCCACTGATTCAGCACTGGAAGCCATCGAGATGTGAATAGTGGTTCGGTCTGTGGATGTGGGTGAAACTGGTAGTAAGAGGGAGGAGAGGAGTGGTTTTTAACCTTTTTACAAACTTTAGAAGATAATGAAAGCCATGGCTCTCCAGAAAAAAATTCATATATGCCACTATATGTGTATATATGTATATATAGTGTATGTACAATTTGAGGAGGAAGGAGGTTGTTTCACAGATCCTCTGAGGCCAAAGGTTAAGGACCTCAGGTTTGCAGTGACAGATAATAGAGCCAAATCCCCAGTGCTAGGAGATACCAACATTTAAGGCAGTGTTTCTCAAAGTATGTCCTGAGTTCCACTAGATTACCTGGACTGCTTATTCAAAACTACAGGTTCTGGGAATCTCTCAGTGAGAAAGAATTAAGCTTTCTTGGAGTAGGAACTGGAAATCTACATTTTAAGGCCACTTCCTCAAGTGATTCATAATGTGTGCTAAAATTTGAAGTTCAAGGACTTCCTGGGAGTCCAGTGGTTAAGACATTTCCACTGCTGTGGTGGGGAGCACAGGTTAAATCCCTGGTTGGATAACTAAGATCCTGCATAACTCGAGGTATGGCCAAAAAAAAAATTGAGATCCATTGATATGGTAGGGGTGGGGGAGGAGAAGGAGGTGTCTGTGAAAAAGCTGTTAAAAGAATTGACAGAGTTGAGAGGAATCCAGAAAGAGGTATATTGAGAAAGTAGCAGTTTTCAAGAGGGTGAAATAGTTGGCAGTGTTTAAACCTATGATTCAAGACAGTGGTCTGTGATGTGCTCAAGTAAAATAATAGTCAATTGGATTTTGCAATTGGCAACCTGTTAGGAAGAAAAAACGGAAGAAAAGGAAGATGGAGACTAGCTCCAGTCTCTTAAGGAAGCAAGTCAGAACCACTCCTTATAGACTATTTGTTGTTTTTAACCTACTGGTGTTAGCCTAAATTTTAGAAAAACTTTAAAAATTGCACAGAAGAAACTATAAACACATGTAATTTAAAGAATGTTTGTAAAGCAAATACCCACTTAACCATCACCCAAGTCTACTGCAGAACATAGCCAACAGCCCACATACAGCTAAAATGCCTTATGTCCCTGGGAAGCAACATACCTGACTGGTTTGATAATTAATTGTTCCCTTAGTTTTCTTTATACCATCTGTGTGTTTATCTATAAACAATATAGCTTAGTTACCTACTTTTCAACTTGATGTAAATAAAATCATACCATATGTATTTACTTACATCTTGTTCCATTAGATGATTACTTTTGAGATTCATGGGGGCTTCCCAGGTGGCCCAGTGGTAAGGAATCTCCTGCCAATGCAGGAGACCCAAGAGACGCTGATTGGATCCCTGGATTGGGAAGATCTACTGGAGTAGAAAATGGAAACCTACTCCAGTATTCTTGCCTTAACAATTCCATGGACAGAGGAGCCTGGTGGGCTATAGTCCAGGGGGTTCCGAAGAGTTGGACGTGACTGAGTGACTGAGAATGCATGCATGTGTGTGTGCGCACACACATAGGCACACACATGGTTTAAAATTCATTTTCATAGATTTCTATTTTGTGACTATATATATCCCACTTTGTCCATTCTAGTGGAAGAAATTGTATTGTTTTAAGAATTTGTCAATTTCATCTAAAATTTCATATTTATTGACAAAATTTGTCATCTCACTTTATTTTCTGTAGAATCTATAGTGATGATCCTTTGTTGTTGTTTTTGTTCTTTATATTGGTTATCTGTGCCTTTTCTAGGTTTCTCTTTCCGCCTTCCTGTCTTGGTCAGTCTCAGTAAGGTTTATCAACTTTAGTAGTCTTTCAAAGGATTAACTTTTAGCTTTGTTGCTCTTTCTTGCATGCATGTTTCCATTTCATTCATGTTTCCCCTCTACTGCTATGATTATTTTACTTTTTCCTCCATTGATTTCCATCCTCTATTCTTCTTTAATAGATGTATGTCAGGCTGTAGTCTCCCTTGTATATATCATCTGTCAAAGTGAAAGGGAAGTGCTCAGTCGTGTCCGACTCTCACCGGCCCCATGGCCTGCAGCCCACCAGGCTCCTCTGTCCATGTGATTTCCTAGGCAAGTGTACCGGAGTGGGGTGCCATTGCCTTCTCCACGGTATCTTCCCAACCCAGGGATCAAACCTGGGTCTCCCACACTGCAAGCAGATGCTTTACCATCTGAGCCATCAGGGAAGCCCTTGGTCAATCATCTGTCAAGTTTGGGTATATATTTCCATTATCATTTATTTCAAAATATCTTCTAATTTTCTTTGTGATTTCTTTTTCTTTGACTTACTGGGTTGATTAGAAATGTATGTCTACTTCCTAAACATTTTCTAGTTGCCTTGATAATGATTTCTGGTATAAATGATATTATTATGGCCAGAGATCATACACAATATGATTTCAGTCATTTGGAAGCTTATTGAGACATGCTCTGCGCTATATAGTCAGTTTTATGAAATATTCTATGTATGTATATTTGAAAAAAATATGTATTATTCAGTTACTAATTTCTTAGTAACTAAAGTTATTATTGAAATCTTTTATTTCCTCACTGATTGCTATTTTGTCTGTTCTATGAGTTTATGTGAGTTAGATTAATGTGCTTTTGTGATTGTGGCTGTTATTGTCTCTTCAGATACTTCCCACACCTTATTATCTCTTTTCTTCTGGGACTCCAATTAAACACATATTGGGCCTTCTGTTTGAATCCTTTGTCTCTTAGCCTNATTAGAAATGTATGTCTACTTCCTAAACATTTTCTAGTTGCCTTGATAATGATTTCTGGTATAAATGATATTATTATGGCCAGAGATCATACACAATATGATTTCAGTCATTTGGAAGCTTATTGAGACATGCTTTGCGCTATATAGTCAGTTTTATGAAATATTCTATGTATGTATATTTGAAAAAAATATGTATTATTCAGTTACTAATTTCTTAGTAACTAAAGTTATTATTGAAATCTTTTATTTCCTCACTGATTGCTATTTTGTCTGTTCTATGAGTTTATGTGAGTTAGATTAATGTGCTTTTGTGATTGTGGCTGTTATTGTCTCTTCAGATACTTCCCACACCTTATTATCTCTTTTCTTCTGGGACTCCAATTAAACACATATTGGGCCTTCTGTTTGAATCCTTTGTCTCTTAGCCTCTTGTCCTCATTTTTAATCTTTTTTATTGTCTTTATTATGTTCTGGTTATTATTATTTTTGTAATCTGTCTTGTAGATTAGTAGCTTTTTATTTGGCTGTGCCATAATCTACTGACTCCCAGAGTTTACTCAAACTCATGTCCATTGAGTCGGTGATGCCATCCAACCATCTCATCCCCTGTTGTCCCCTTCTCCTCCTGCCCTCAGTCTTTCCCAGCATCAGGGTCTTTTCAAATGAGTCAGCTTTTTGCATCAGGTGGCCAAAGTATTGGAGTTTCAGCTTCAACATCAATCCTTCCNTTCAAAGCTAAGAGATGTGTGTACTTGGGAGGATCTGTCCCACTGGGGAGGTGGGCGGGGCTTAAGCGAAAACAGAGTCGGAGTTACTGGGGAGGTGGGCTGGGCTGGAGTGAAAGCAGAGGCGAAGTTACTGGGGAGCCCTGTGCGACTGGAGAGAAAGCAAAGGAGTTACTGGGGAGGTCTGTGGGAGTCGGGGGAAAGCACATGAGGAGTTACTGGGGAGGTGGGCTGGGCTGGACTGAAAACAGAGGCGGAGTTACAGGGAAGGTGGGCGGGGCTGGGATGAAGACAGAGAAGTCTCAGGCGTCATAAGGCAAGGCTTAGCATGGTGGGGGCCGCAAAAATGGCCGCCGAAGTGGCAGCTGTGATCCTGCAGGAATGGACTCTGTCAGCCAGTCAAGAGACACAGGAGGAAGAGAAGGTTTGGGAGACAACCACGTCAGAGATGCTCAGAGCTCAGGGGAGACGCTTGCCTTGAGGCGCCAAGTGCTGGAGCATCAGCACTGAGGGCTGAAGGGGACGACAGGTGCCCAGAAAGAGTGGAGAGCAGAGTGAGGGCCACCTGCCCAGGACAGAGCACGGGGAGCCAGGGGCCTCCTCCTCCTCCTTCCCTGTTCCCGAGCTCTGCCAGCACGGCTCCCATCCACACCCCGGCTCCACCCTGACGGCCCCACACGCCCAGTGCCACCAGCTCTCACCTGCAAGGTTCCTTTGCTGTTTCCTCCCACCTCCACGTTAATCTTGCTTCCCAGGGAGAACTTTCACAAACAGAAAAGGGAAAGAGATGTCAGAAGGGCACACTGTTGCTTCAACATACCTCCTCCACCAAAATAACTCCACCCCCTCTCCCCACCTCACTTTTCAACACTTTCTACCTTCATCCACATTCTCTCTCCACCATCTCCTAAACCCTCTGTAGATTCTGCTTGAATCATTTTTAGATCAGATAAATGAAGCTTAGAGGTTGGGTGACTTGCTACAGGTCACAGAGGCAGTAAGTCTTCCCACAGGTTTGAGAAAGAGGGGCCGTGCGGATTCAGCAGGGGTGGGGAACGGGATGGTTTCTGGCCTGGCCAAGGGAGGCCCAGGTGTCCCGGTCACCCAGGTGAAGGCACGGTTCACCTGCAGCTCCTCCTCCAGCCTGTGGACTTGGTGGTTGGTCAGCTGCAACACGTGGGACTTGAGCCCACTGCGGCCCAAGGAGCTGAGGGTCACGTTGAGCCCCTTCTCCTCGGTGGTGTGGGACGCGATCCAGTATGCAGACAGGGCGTCCAGAGCCATAACAGTGTCCTGTGGAAAATGAGCCGGGACTCAGGTACTCGGTCTCAGGACCAGCCACCCTAGAACCCCAGGACAGACCCTACCTGGGTGCTGCGGAATCCCCCTTGGAAGCTGCCCTGGCGGGTCAGCCAGGACGCAGCCTGGTCAGCCAGCTCAGCCTTGCCCTCCCATAGCAGCAGGTGTAGCAGGCCGTAGGCCGTGGTTTCAATCCACAGGGCCGGGGCCTGGGGAATGGGGTCTGCTGGGCTGAGTGGAGCCAGAGTGGGTGACAGGACGTTGCTTGGAGAAGTGGTGACTGAGCCCCAGTACAGCTTGTCTGGAGTGACAAGAGACCCACAGGTGAACAGGGGAGGATTTTAGATGTCTGGCCCTTTGACACCTCCCCTTTAGTCTCTCCTGATTTCCCAGTCACCCCTGCTTATGCTCTGATTCCCTCCAAGGGCCTCCATTCATTCTGTTTCTTCCTTTGGACATGCTCAGGGGTCTCAAGCTCTCCCAAGCCTCAGGTTCACTGCCAGGGCCCCCTCACCACCGATGTCCTGGGCCAGGGCCATGAGGTTGTTGTGGGCAATGCTTTGAACGTCCTCGGGAGCCTCGGTCAGCGACAGGGCATAGGCCGTGATGGCAGAGGCGTGGGAGCCCAGGATCCCAGAGGTTGCTTTTGCCCCCAAGAAGCTGTTTGCTTTTGAGATGGAATTTTCCTGGAAGAAGTGTGTTGGGGGGAGAGGTCTGTGGACTGGTCTCCTGAGGGCAAAGGGGATCAGCAAAGGGGAAATACATAGCTGCCTTACCACTCTCCTCAACTGCTCAGAATTCTTGTCTGGGAAGACCGCCAGCCCGTGGTGAAGGGCGATGACCACAAAGGCTGTGAGCGCCACAGTCTCATCGCTTCCCACTAAGCCTCCCTGGTTGCAGTAGGGAGAATAGGGGGCATCAACCGGGAGTAGGGAGGGGCAGGGCGACTCTTCCCTCCTGTGCCCTTGGCCAGGTCTCCCAGCCTCGCACCTGCATACTCCTATCCATTACTGGAAAAGGATCATGGAATGAGCCATCATCGCGTTGCTGGGAAAGCAGCCACATGGCCGTCTCCTGCAGCTTTTCAGGTGAGCCACCCACCTGATCCTGGGCCAAACTCAGTACCTTCAGCACAAAGGCCGTGAGCCTAGAAGGGAGGAAGGCATGGACTGTGATGGCCTCTGGACATTGCAGGGGACAGGGGGCCACTCCTGGGGCTCCTCTCTACTCTCGCAGAGTAGCTGCCTCCCCCCCCCCACCAGCCCTGCCCCTCCCACACACCCAGGACACTCCCCCAAACTCACCAGGTGCTACTGTCCCGATGTAACCAAGCCCCATAGGAACCATCTCTTTTTCGAAACTCCTGGATCCGCGTGTAGCCTTGGAGGGGAGAGGCAGCTGAGGTCACACCAACTCCCCCACTGCCATGGCCAGGACACGCTCCCCATTTCCCCTGGGGACCGCATCTCTCTTCCCTGCTCTGACCACGCGGGCTGCCCAGCTTCCATTAACTGCCCTCTCCTGGCCCCCCGCCTGCTTGCCGCTGCACTCAGAACCTTTCTGGATGAGATCCACGGCGCGGTCCTTGGTCTCGGGGGGCAGCATGCTCCACTGCTCGGTCTTGTCCAGGTAGCGGGAAGCAGCCAGTGTTGGAGCCAAGAGGGTCATGGTTTGCTCCCCGCAGCCTTGGGGAAGCCTCAGGAGGGAGGCCAGGCCTCNCTCGGTCAGTGACAGGGCATAGGCTGTGATGGCGGAGGCATGGGTACCCAGGAGCCCAGAGGTTACTTTCGCCCCCAAGAAGCTGTTTGCTCTTGAGATGGAATTTTCCTGGAAGAAAGTGGGGGCAGGATTTGTGTACTGGGCTTCTGAGAGGAAAGGGATCGGCGAAGGGCAGACACATAGCTGCCTTACCACTCTCCTCAACTGCTCAGAGTTCTTGTCTGGGAAGACCGCCAGCCCGTGGTGAAGGGCGATGACCACGAAGGCCGTGAGCGCCACAGTCTCATCGTTTCCCACTAAGCCTCCCTGGTTGAAGTGGGCAGAAAAGGAGGCAACAACCACGCGTGGGGAGGGGCAGGGCGACTCTCCCCTCCTGGCCCTTGGCCCAGCCCCCCAGCTCCATACCTGCATCTCCCTGTGGATGACAGGACAGGGGTCGTGGAATGAGCCATCATCGCGTTGCTGCGACAGCAGCCACGTGGCCGTCTCCTGGAGCTTTTTAGCAGAGCCGCCCACCTGATCCTGGGCCAAACTCAGTATCTTTAGCACAAAGGCCGTGAGCCTAGAAGGGAGGAAGGCATTGCTGGGGATACTCACTGGTCCCGATAAGGGGAAGGCCCCAGTCCTGGTGGCTCCTGGCTATTTGCCCTCCCAGAGCAGCTGGCTCTGGGAGCACGAAGCCACTGCCCTGCCCCTCCCACACACCCAGGACATGCCCCCAAACTCACCAGGTGCTACTGTCCCGATGTAACCAAGCCCCATAGGAACCATCTCTTTTTCGAAACTCCTGGATCCGCGTGTAGCCTTGGAGGGGAGAGGCAGCTGAGGTCACACCAACTCCCCCACTGCCGTGGCCAGGACACGCTCCCCATTTCCCCTGGGGANCCCCCAAACTCACCAGGTGCTACTGTCCCGATGTAACCAAGCCCCATAGGAACCATCTCTTTTTCGAAACTCCTGGATCCGCGTGTAGCCTTGGAGGGGAGAGGCAGCTGAGGTCACACCAACTCCCCCACTGCCGTGGCCAGGACACGCTCCCCATTTCCCCTGGGGACCGCATCTCTCTTCCCTGCTCTGACCACGCGGGCTGCCCAGCTTCCATTAACTGCCCTCTCCTGGCCCCCCGCCTGCTTGCCGCTGCACTCAGAACCTTTCTGGATGAGATCCACGGCGCGGTCCTTGGTCTCGGGGGGCAGCATGCTCCACTGCTCGGTCTTGTCCAGGTAGCGGGAAGCAGCCAGTGTTGGAGCCAAGAGGGTCATGGTTTGCTCCCCGCAGCCTTGGGGAAGCCTCAGGAGGGAGGCCAGGCCTCCCGGTGCCAAGGCCCCCTCAGAGCCCAATGCTTCCAGTGGATCCGAGGCTGTGGGGAGGGGCAGGGTGGAGGGTCAGAGAGCAGGTCTGGGGGCCAGGGTCGGAGGGTCAGGGAGTCTCGGGATCAAACAGAAGTGCCCAGGTTTCCAAGAATCCAAGGGAGGCTGCCGGGAAGGGACTGGGGGACATGCCCACCTGTGACTCTGACGAAACTCTTGAAATCTCCTTCAGGGATAATATTGGGATCAGAGTTGCCAGGAATTTCCAAGGTCCGGCCCCGGGGGTCTGGGAAGATGAGGGGACTCAGCGGTCTGTCCTGCTGTCCACGCCATCTGCCCCCTCCCACCCCCAGGACACTGCTGTCTGTGAGGGGAGGTCACTCACCCAGCGGGTTGAGTTCATAGACTATCTCCTCCCTGTGAAGGGCGCCTTCTCTCTGTGGAGGGGAAACGTAGCTGTGAGAGATCACAGGCTAGAGCCTGCCCCTCCAGTGCACACTCCTCGGGACTTGCAGCTGGAACTTCAGGGACACGGTGGGGCCAGGATTGTGGAAAGTGCAAATGGACCAAAGCATTGGGTCTGGGGGAGACCTCAGTGCTGTTGCAGGGAGAGGGCCAGAGCAGGGGATGAATCTGGGAGCTGGGGACCGAGATTCAGGGGTGTTCCGCTCACCTCGACTTGTAGGACCTTAGATACTGCGTCCCCCACAGGGAAGTCTAAGGATCCTCGAGCCACCACCTTGAGGGACACGGCAGCAGCTGCGATGGGCACCACGGAGAAGCCAACGGGCCGGGCAGAGCCCGCGGGCACCTGTACCTGCTGGGCGAGCCCTCCTCCCCCGGCCAGGCACAGCCCCTCCACTGGGGACACTCGGACGCTCACCTGGGGGCAGGAAGACGGGGAGGGCCAGAGTCCCAGCCCAGTTAGGCTCCCCACCCTCACCTGCACAGTTCCCCGCCACCACCGTACGCTCAGCCCCCAAGGGGCCTCACGGTCAGATCTCTATCCAGGTAGTTGTAGAGGACAGGCCGCAGCTCGAGCTGCTCAAAGCGGCGGACAGAGACCGGCAGGCGGAGGTGCATGTGGAATTCACGGAACACTCGGAGTCGGGCCGGAGTGGCCACACACAAGCCTGATGGATCAAGGGCACATATGAGAGGCCTGGAGGCATCACACCCAGGGGACCCCAGGAGTGAGGGGCAGGGCCTGCCCCTGGTCCTCTGCTTCCCACCCATCCCCTGCCCGCCATTAACTCTGGCTTTGGGCCCATTGCTCGGCATGCAGACATCTCCAGGTCTCTGCTCCTCATTCCTGTACCAAGAGCAAAGGACCAAGCAGGGAGCCTCGGTCCAGGGGGCATGGAAAAGGGAAACCAAGGGCCCTGGCAGTTTGAACCCACCTGTGCTTTTGGACAGGCTCACGCCATGGATCTCCCATGTGGTCAGAGAGTCCGGGAGCAGGAGTCGCAATCTGCGGTTGGAAAGGTGAAAAGCTGGGTCACACGCTGGGCAGGCCCCAGACACAGCCCAGAGACAAGGCCAGGCCCCGCGAGCGCCCTCACTGGGAGAAGCGGTCCACTTCTTCCACTTTCCAAAGCCAGTTCTCAGGGAAGAAGCTGCGCACGGGGATGTCGTCCTCTTCGATCAGGACCTCCTCCTGCAGGAGCTCCATGGCTGTGTAGGGAACACCGTGGAGGGCATTGAGGAGGGGGCCGTCCTGACCCTCCAGGGGCCCCAGCCAGTGCCCCGGCCCCACCCAGCCCCTCACCTCTGGCCAGGCCCACCTGGCCCCTGGTACGGGCCTTCTTGCGCAGGCTCTCAGCAAACTGGCAGCAGGACAGGAAGGGCTCCCGGCAGGCCGGCTGCTGCACCCGGGTCGCCCGCTGCTCACAGGTGCGCGCCATGGGCAGCCGCGTCAGCCCGTCCTGGCAGCAGCGCTTGGCTATGGGGGAAGTGTACTGGCCCACTGCAGGACCAGGTGAGGATGAGCATGAGGCATGCCTCATCCCCAGCCAGACCTCTATATGTACCAGGACTCACCTCAAGAGACCAGAAACTAGAGGGCGGTCAAAGCAGAGCACCTCCCCCAGCCTCCCTTTCATCCCACAACTACAGTGTCTGGATTTCTAGCCCGGACACCATGCGCTGGCTCAATCGGGAGCAGAGGAGCCAACAGGCAGACCTGCATCCCGAGCCTTGGGCCCAAGTGGAGAACTGCATATGTCTTAGTCGCTCAAGGCTGTCGGAATCTGAGACCCATAGACTGTAGCCCACCAGGCTCCTCTGTCGGGAATTCTCCAGGCAAGAATACTGGAGGCAGTAGAGACATTCCCTTCTTCTGGGGATCTTTCCAACCCAGGGATCCAACCCGGGTCTCGTGCACTGCAGGCAGATTCTTTCCCATCTGAGCCACCAGGGAAGCCCTAGAGAATTTCATGGGCACCCTCAACTCACACTTCTCATGAATCGCCTTTTGGAAGTTCACGTTTCTCTTTTTCCGAGACTTTGAGTCCTTGGGACAGCTCAGACCTGGTAGAGAGCAGGACTGCAGTCAGCCAGAGGGCACAGAGCCTCCCCCGCTCCTCTGAGTCTCCCCCTCCCAGCCCAGCCCTTCCCACCCCTCCTCTTCCTGTCTTTCCCCCTCAGGCCCCTCCTTCCTCCTTATCCTCCCACCACCCACTTCCCTTCCTCCTCTGTCCTCACTCTTTCTGATTTCAGTCCGATGGTCTCCATCAGAAAAGGCCAGACCAGCTGCCTTGAACACTTGAGGGGCAGTGTCTCCACCGCCGGGCCCACAGCCAAGGTCATAGCTGCTCATAGCTTCAAAGACCTGGCGAGAAAAGGCAGAGATGCTGCAGAGACAAGAGTGGCTGTGGCCACGGTCACACACTCAGCTGCAGGTGAGAGGGCAGGTCCGGACAAGGACGAGAGACACAGAGAGCGGAGACAGAGGCCCCCGGGGCCGAGGCTCGAGGGGCGAATGGGAGCAGTCCAGCTGAGTGAGTTCTAGTGGCTGGCATGGGCTTCGGGCAGCAGGAGGATGAGCCCCAAGGGAAGGGAAGATCAGAGAGAGGACTTGACCAACCTTGACCATGTCGAGGGGTTTGTGAGTCTTGCCACCCACAGCATACAGAGCCGTGTCCACAGCTCCCAGGGCCACCAGGGCTCGAGACTCTGTTTGCAGGTTGAGTTTTACAGTGTCCCCAGGACGATACGCCTTGGAACCGTCCACGTTCAGCTCCAGCTGGCAGAGGTGGCAGGTGAGGGGTAGTCAGGGTAGGGAGAACTCGTTCAGTCTTGAGCATCCTCAGGGCACCCCAAACTAAACCACCCCATTTGCAGTCATCCAGTCTTCTCTCTTANGGGGGGGGGCGGGTTGGCGGCGCAGCAGGGTCCGGAGGCCGGCGGCCCCTGAGGCCCGGATCGGTCCTTCCGACCTCAGACCGCTTCCTGGAGCCGGGCGCGAACCCCAGCGCGCTGGCGTTTGGCTGCGGGGCGCGTGTGTGCCTGGGCGAGTCGCTGGCGCGCCTGGAGCTCTTCGTGGTGCTCCTGCGACTGCTGCAGGCCTTCACCTTGCTGCCGCCGCCCATGGGCGCCCTGCCGTCGCTGCAGCCGGATCCCTACTGCGGCGTTAACCTCAAGGTCCAGCCTTTCCAGGTGCGGCTGCAGCCCCGGGGGGTAGAGGCCGGGGCCTGGGAGAGCGCCAGTGCCCAGTGATCCGGGAGGAATGTGGGGGTGGGGGGAACTCGGCCAGTCACGTGCCTCGGTGTCTCCTTTTATTGCTCCCCTACAAACCCTTGCCCTCCCCCCTGTAAACATGGTGCTGTGAGATCGCGGGTGGAGAAGGCTTCCGCTGGTGGCTGGATGGTCAAAGTGGCCCCTTACTCTTCTCTCTGCGCAACCCCTCAGTGCTCGGCAGTCATGGTGGGGCGCTGGAGGGGTGAGCGGCGGCTCAGCCTCCCCTGCCCGGGGGCCGGTAGTTTCTTGGTCTCAGCTTCATTTCCGTGAAGGGCACTGAGAAATCGAAGCCCTTCCAGTAGTACCAGCTCACTCCCTGGGAAGGGGGTTGTTGGGAGAGAGTCAGTGCCAGCCATTCAGCTCCCGCCTGTCCTCCCCTCTGGGGAGATGGTTCCAGAAATCAATCAGCCATTCTCCCTGTCTCCCCTTTTCCTTTTAAACCCTCAACTGCAAAGGACTGAAGCAGAATCCTGAGCCGTCCCTTTACATCCAATAAATCATCTCCTCCTCAAGATAACCTGGAGAGACTGGCGTTATTGTTCCCTTTCACAGGCGAGAGCCCGGAAACGCTGAGCCATTCGATAACTTATCACACTGTGTGTCACAGACACCCAGGCAGGTGGAGCCCCAAGCCCCCCCAGTTTGGTGTGGCCCCCCCAGACCTCTCACCTGGTGGTCCACTGTGCTCCCATAAAGCCCGTTGAGGTTGGCATAGTGGCAGTTCCTGTACCACCAGGCCCCTCGGTAAGAGACGGCACAGGAGATGAGCAAGTTGTTGGGGTCTCGATCCCGGGCAGAGAAGACACTGCCGCTGTGGTAGCTCATGGAGTCCCCTGGCAGGGCGTGGAAGGAGCAGTGAGGTCCTTTCCTTTCCTCTCCCGGCTCTCCCTGCCTGCCCCCCAGACTGAGCCCTCACCTGCGGTGCCATGGTAGCCTTCCAGATGGAGGCGGTAGTACTCATCAGCCGAGTCCACTTGGAAGGAGTCGTACTGGGCAAACACGGCCTCGTCCCCAGCCCGCAGGTCCACGCGCAAGGAGTAGTCGCCGGCTTTGGTCAGGCTGTGCAGGGCCTCATTGCCTGTGGGTGGCGAGTTTGTGCTCGTGGGGCAGTGTGAATCCACAGGGCCCCAATCCCTCTCGTTCTCCAATCCCCGTGAGACACTCACCCAGCCAGAACTCCCCAGAGATGTTCCCAAAACCATGGGCGTAGTCCTCCCAGTCCCTCCAGAAGTCCGTTTTACCATCCATGCGGCGCTGGAATACCTGGAAAGTAGGTGGCGGTACCATCAGCCTGTGGCTCCCAGCCTGGCAACCCTTCCTGTTACAGACCCCATGGGCTTCTGACCGCCGCGCACCAGCCAGCCACCCCCATCGGTCTCCATGTCGCAAAACACGTTCAGGGGTCGCTCGCGGTTGCCATTGAGGAAGATGGTGGTGGTCCTTGATGTGCTGATCCCGTTCTGCATCTCCTCCCCACAGTCCCGGGGGAAGGGGATCCGCAGTCCTCCTGGGGAGAGGAGTGAGGGGCCAGCTCTTTATCCAGATCCTAGACCCCCGCTACCCAAGCATCCCCCAGACTCAGGTCCCAGGCCCGAGTACCAGTGGTGAAGGAAGTGGACACGGGGGGAGTGAAGCTGTCACCCCACATGGCCCGGAGCCAGGTGCTGTAGCGGGTGGAGGGAAAGAGGCCCCGGAGCTGGTGAGAGGTGACCCCTCCTGGGAGCAGGATCTCCTACGGAGCAGACAAGGGGTGGTCAGGGGAGAGGGAGGTGGCGCCCACCCCCAGAAGCCTCTGGACCAGAACCCAGGGAGGGAGCTGGCCTGAGGAGCAGGGCTGGGGGCACCTGGGTCTGTCCCCCTGGGGTGTTGAAGCTGAGCAGGTAGCCAGTTGGGGAGACTTCGGGCGCTGTCCAAGTGAGCAGGGCTGTGCGGGGGGTCACTTCCTTGGCCTCCAAGTCCTGGGGTGCCTCCAACCCTGAGAGCGGGAGGAAGAGAAGATGGAGATGAGGCCCTTCCTGGCTCTCTTGCTCCTCCCTCTGCGCCCCCCTGCCCCAATCCCATGCACCTCACGGACCACACCTGTGGTGAAGGTGATGCTGGCTGGGGAGGTGAAGTTGGGGCCCCGAAGACCACGCAAGGTTGCCGTGTAGTTGGTGTGGGTCACCAGGCCCTGCAGGGGGTAGTCCACAGCGCTCCCAGGGGCTGAGGCCTGGAGGGAAGGGGCTGGGAGGGGGCCGGTATCAGCGCTGCCCTGCTGGAGCCCAGCCTGCCCTCTGCTCCCCCTCTCTGAACAAACATCCCCCCAGAGGCCTCAACCAGCCTCACTCACCCCCTAGGGCTGTGACCTTGACGTCATAGGTATCCACCGGGGTCTGGGGGGGCTTCCAGTGCAGCAGAGCAGATTCATCAGTCAGGTTCAGTGCCCGCAGCTGGGTGGGGCCATCAGGAACTGGGAGAAGGGTCGGGGGGGTGGGGCAGCACTTAGAGCTAGTCCGGGCTGCTCTCCCCACCCGTCAGCTTCCCAAACTCCGCTGCACCTCTTGTCTGCCATTGGAGCCTCCAACATCCCCATTCCCCTCCCCTTTCCCATTCAACTCCCACCGGTGCCCTCATTTTCTCCCCCTACTTCCTGCCCAGGGTCCCAGTCCTGCTCACCTGTGGTCAGGAAGCCCGTGAGAGGCTCACTTTCCTCAAAGCCACGGACGGAGACCACAGTCACCTCGTATTGAGCTCCTGGGATCAGCCCCTCGAGTTTCTGGGTTCGGCCATCCACCTGCACACTCTGTGGCTCCCCTGGAAACACACAGTGGGCTGGGAGGTGGGGGTGGCCAGGGAGGCAAGGAGGAACGACGGGGTGGGCAGGGTGCAGGGGGCAAAGGGCAAGGACACAGGCTGAAGGGTATTACCTCCATCTGCCAGTTGGTAGGAAACTTTGAAGCCATCCACCCTGGATGTTGGGGGCATCCAGCTGACCCTGGCTGAGGTCTCCCTGATTTCGCTGAATTGCAGGTCACGGGGGCTCTCCAGAACTGACGGGAGGGATGTGCGGAGGAATGATGACGAGGGCACGAGGTGGGGAGGCTCCTTCTCCCGGGGTCCCACAGCCTCCAGACATGCTCATCACCACCCACCTTTTCTTTGGACCTAGTAATGGAAGCTGCTGTGCAGATTCCAAGCTCTCCACCACTCACCAACTCGCGCTCTGGCTGTGGCACTAGGTCCCACCCTGCAAAGTACCAGACCCCCACTTTGGGGCAGGGCGCCTATGTGCCCAGGATGGAGCCTCACCTGGGCTGAGGGTCCGGGCTGTGCCCTGGATGCTGTCGGCCTTGTGGGGCCCGCGCAGCCCGTACAGCGTAAGGGTGTACAGGGTCCCTGGATGCAGGTCCCGCAGCACGGCCGAGCGCCGTGTCCCTGGCACCGTCAGCTCCCGCTGCAGCAGGGGACGTAGCTGTGGTTCCAGGGTGCTTGGAGATGGGACTCCGAAGCGGAGCAGGAAGGAGTCAAAGGCCTGGGGTGGGGCTTCCCAGTTGAGCCGCAGTGAACTCGTGGTCACATCAGTCACTGACAGGTGAGACAGCCTTGGCCCGGGCTCTCCAGGCGTCTGACCCGCAGGAATTGGCCCTGCAGAGTGGGTGGGAGAAGGGTTTGGAGACAGAAGTACACCAGCTAGGTGCCCTGCGGCAGGTCCCTTCCTGGCCCTCATTTTCTTTCTGTAAAATGGGGCTAATGAGGGGCTGCCACCCATAATGGCAACGCGTGTGTAGGGCCAAGGCCTGCCGGAGCGCCCCTTCCTCCCTCCATGGCACCCTCCTCATGTTCTTTCCCCGTGGGCACGACTTCTGGGCACCCCCTTTTGCCTCCCCAGTCCCAGACTAGAGGCAGCCAAGGCTAGGAGGCCAGTCCCTCTCTGGGCAGTACCTGTGGTGCCCTCAGCTGAGACGGGCCCCAAGCGCTTCCCTTCATGGAGGCCGTAGAGGAAGAACTCGTAGGAGGTGCTGGGCTCCAGGCCTGACACGAGGACCTTGTTCTGGTCGCCCCCCACAAGCAAGGCCTGGGGCTGCCCATCTGTGTCCTGATACTGGACCACGAAGGAGTCAAAGGGGCCCTGGACCACGCTCCAGGAGAGGCGCAGGGAGTCCGGGGACACGTCCCTCACTGCTAGCACCCCTAGGCGGGGCCCTTCAGGGGGTTTGGGGGCTTCCGTGGCTGCACGCCAGGGTGCTGGTGTGTCCTCTTCTGGGGCTGTGTGGGAGAAGCCCAGGGAGAAGCTGAGTGCAGGGTGGGGGGTGCAGAGGGGCCCTCCCACTCCACCTCACCTTCCAGAGATGGAGAGGGTCAGGGCTGAGGCTGAGGGGGGCACTTTTCCATCCTGGCCACAGCAGCCAAGTGGAGAGAAGACAGGGATGCAGGCTCTCTGAGCATCTTCCTTCTCTTGAATCTGCTGCGTCCCTGCTGAGACCCTGACTTCCCACCACCTACCTGGGCCTCTCTGAGCGCGCCAGCCCAGTTGCCCCGTGGCCTCTCTGTGGGGCTCCTATGCTGCCTAAATCCTTTTCTCCTCTGCCCCGAGGTCTCAGCGTGCCCCACCCTAGATGTCTGCATGGGCCCTGCTGCCTCCCCAACCCCTAGGGCGGCCTGAGCCATGGCCTGAGGCAGGACTCACTCAGTCCCTCCCTGAGCTCAGGGCACACGGGCCTCCCTGCTGACAAGGCCTGAGGATGGAACTGGCAGGAGAGCTTGGAGAGCGACTCCCACCAGCCAGGCTGATGCGGGCTGGAGGGGAGGGCACGACATTAGAAGTCTGGAAGGGGAACTCCACCAGTGCGGTCACTCCTATTGCTCTCTATGCTCCTTGCCTGCCTTGTTTTCCAGTAATTTTCCACTTGAGAAAATGCTCCTGACTCATCCGCGGGAGGGGGCTTGCCTTATCCGGGCAAGGCCACTGCTGCTGCCGCTGCCGGGAGGTAAGAGATGACCCAGTAGGGTGATGGGGAGCAGCTGGCAGCTGTGGGGCTGGGTGGGGGCTGGGGCGGGGAGGCGGGAGGTTAGGGACCCTTGCCAGGGCTTTGTCTTTCTGCTTGTCTTGGCTCTGCTTTTGGCGGACCCCTCGATCACTGTTCCAAGGCTCTTCCTCCTGAGCCCCTTGCGCCTCCACCTTGACCACTCCTGACTGACCTGCAGCACAGAGGCCTGGGGACACACACTCAGGCCAGCTTGCAGGGACCATGCAGCACAGCCTCCTGCTCACCGGTCATTCCCAGGACAGAGGCGGGGCCCAGGCGCTGTCCTCTGAGGAGCCCGTAGAGAAGAAACTTGTGTTTCCTGCCGGGCTCCAGGCCCTCTACGGTGAACTCCCTCTGGTCTGCCGCCACAGGCACCATCCGGGGCTGCCCATCTGTGCCCCTGTACTGGACCACGAAGGAGTCAAAGGGGCCCTGGGCCACTGTCCATGAGAGGCGCAGGGAGTGTGGGGTCTCATCCGTCACTGTCAGCTCCCCCAGGTGGGGTGGGGGCTGTCGTTCCTTCTCCAGGGGGGCTGTGGGGAGAGTGGGGGTGGGGAAGAAACCCTTAAATAAGAGGTGCCTTTATCTCAGCCCTGGAAACTTCTGGGAGGAGGGAGTGTCCTCCCGAAACCTGGGGAGACAAGTCTGTCCCAGCCCTGTCCTTCCAAAGGAGCCCAGTTTCCTCCTCTGGGGGCCACTGCCCAAACTTCTGGCCCCCACTGCCTCCCCTCTGTGATGAGGGCGCAGTAAATGCAGAAAAGATCACCTCATGAGAGAGGGCAGGCTAGGGTTCCAGGAAGGGCCTCAGTTTCCCCTGACCCCTGGCCCCCAGAGCCGGGAATGTGACCAGAGCTGAGAAAGGCGCCCAGAGGATGTCTCAGTTGTCAGGGAGACGCCCCCAAACAGTCAGAGCTGGCCAGGGCAGCCAGCCAAGCTCCTGGGCTCCCATCGCTGGCCATGACCTCCCCCTGCCTTGCCATGACCTCCCCCTGCCTTGCCATCAGCCTGGGCTCACCTTGCCACCTGCTTCCAGTCAGCACTAACTCCACTAGAGCAGGGTGGCTGGGTGGGGCAGGGGGAGAAGCCAGGGGCAGAGCCGAGAGGACAAAGGGCAGAGTGGAGCACAAAAGGGACTTGTCTAGGTGGGCGTGGGTGCTGACTGATGAGGGTCGGGGAAGCCTGTATCCAGTCTCCACAGTGAGGGTTTGGAGAAGATAATTATGGAGTCTGAGACCCCCAGGCCCCAACTGGCCATGTGCCCCATCTTTGTCTGGCCAGGGTGACTCATGGTCCTAGAGGTGGGGTAAGGGTCAGTGACCCACCTCCACCCCTTCCTCAAGGGGCTGAGTCATGGTCACAAGACACTAGATTTTTCCATGGTCTTCCTGCAGCCAAACCCTCCCATATTTTCCACCTCTTGCCATAGAACTGGAATGGAGGGAGGAGAATGTGAACATTTATTGAGCCCTGTTAGATATTATTCATAACCATTATGCAGGTCTGGAAACTGAGGCACAAGGAAAAGAAGTGGCCTGTCCAAGCCCACATAGCTGGCAATCAAACTGAACACAGGTCTGCTTGGCTCCAAAATCTGAGCTCTTTTTATTATACTGGCAATAAGAGATTGAAGGAAATAAATGCTTAGAACAGTGCCTGGCATTCAGTAGGGACTCAATAAATATTTGCTTTTGATGTTATGATTGCCATGTCGAAATCCCCGGGGCCAGCTCTGGGGGCTCAGATGAAAGACAACTCTGGCAAAGGCGGCGGGCGGGGGACCCGGGGCTCACCTGTGCCGCCTTCAGTGGAGATGGGGCCCAGTCGTTTCCTGCCTACCAGCCCATAGAGCAGGAACTTGTATTTCCTACTGGGCTCCAGGCCGGGGACGGTGACCTCGCGCTGGTCGGCGGCCACAGGCACCACGCGGGGCTGCCCGGCCCTGTCCTTGAACTGGACCACGAAGGAGTCGAATTCACCCTCAGGGACTGTCCAGGAGAGGCCCACGGAGTCTGGGGTCACGTCCGTCACTGTCAGCTCACCCAGGCGGGGAGCAGGTTTCGTGTCTGGGACTGGACAAGAGAGAGGTGCATGGAATGTGACAGAAATGAAGCAGGCAGCCTCCTCAGGGTGCTAGGGTCNGAATTCACCCTCAGGGACTGTCCAGGAGAGGCCCACGGAGTCTGGGGTCACGTCCGTCACTGTCAGCTCACCCAGGCGGGGAGCAGGTTTCGTGTCTGGGACTGGACAAGAGAGAGGTGCATGGAATGTGACAGAAATGAAGCAGGCAGCCTCCTCAGGGTGCTAGGGTCTAGGTGCTGGCTCTGGGTGCTGGGAGGCGGTGACAAGGTCACAGGTCAGGAAGAGGGGAGGCAGAGGAGTAGGGATTAAACAGGGGCCAGGACAGAAAACAAGTGTCCCTGGGGATACGGGAGAGTAGGATGTGAACGAGAGGGTAACTGGGTACTCAGGACTTGGATTTCACTGAACCCGGTAAATAAATGGGTCTGGGGTGTGGAGCATGGAAATGTGAAATTCCACAAGGGAGTGGAGGGTGGTCAGGTGGCTACAGGGCAAAGGCGGCCTCCAGCCCTCACTCACGAGTCTTTGCGTCTGCAGAGACTGGGCCATGTCGTTTCTCATCCCGGAGTCCAAACAGGAGGAACTTGTACTTGCGGCCGGGGGCCAGACTCGAAACTGTGACCTCTCGGAGGTCTCCAGCCACAGGCACTGCCTGGGGCTGCCCCTGCACATCCTTGTACTGGACCAGGAAGGAGTCAAAGGGCCCCTGCTCCACTGTCCATGAGAGACGCGCTGTGTCCGAGGTCACGGCTGCCACCGCCAGCTCCCCCAGGCGGGGTTCCAGGGGGCGCTCTGTCGTCAGGGAGGCTGGAACAGAGCAGAGGAGGCTGTGGTCAACGACAGGACCCTGGGCCAGAGAGGGGGCGCTGCTCGCTGGCTGTGAAATGACCATTTGCAGCAAATCTTCTTAACTGCTTCATGTGTCCCAGGCGCTGCTGTAGGCAGNCAGCTCCCCCAGGCGGGGTTCCAGGGGGCGCTCTGTCGTCAGGGAGGCTGGAACAGAGCAGAGGAGGCTGTGGTCAACGACAGGACCCTGGGCCAGAGAGGGGGCGCTGCTCGCTGGCTGTGAAATGACCATTTGCAGCAAATCTTCTTAACTGCTTCATGTGTCCCAGGCGCTGCTGTAGGCAGTTCGCAAATAGTGCATTTAACACAGCAACTGAAGTAGGTGCTTTTATCCTCAGCACCCTTGTTGTGTGGGCATCCGTGGTACAGAGAGGTTAAGAAATATTTGCAAAATGAGTACCTTCAGAGCAGAATTCAACCTAGAGAACCTAGTTCTCCATCTGTGCGCCAAGCCGCTAAAATGCTTGGTCGAGGAGGCTGAGGAAGCCACACGTGAACGCCTGAGCAGGTCTGAGGGTCAGATCATGCAGGAAGGAAGAAAACTGGAACGTGTGGGGCAGAAGCTGCCTGCCAAGCTGACCCTGAGCACACCGTCCACCAATCCTCACGCAATTCGAGCATGGGGTGGGATCCTCAGCACCACGTGAGGAAAGAGAACAGGCCCCATTTTCGAGAAGTGCTGATGTCCCAAAGAGGGAAACCCAAGGGCAGCGGAGGGAAACCTAGGGCTTGGGTCTCGCTCTCCTACTCACCGGTCACGCCCACGGTGGACGCAGGGCCCACGCGCCGCCCCCCGTGCAGGCCATACAGGTGCATCTTGTACTTGTGTCCAGGCTCCAGGCCCCCAACGGTCGCCTCAGTCTCCTTGCCCCCAACACGCACCACCTGGGGCCCATCCCTGCCCTTGTACTGGACGGTGAAGGAGTCGAAGTGGCCCTGGGGGATGGTCCAGGAGAGGCTCAGCGAGTCCAAGGAGGATCCTGTCACCATCAGTTCCCCCAGGAGGGGCTCCTTGGGGGGCTCCGGGGCCTCTGTGCTGGGTTCTGTGGGGCTGGGGGTCTCTTCCACCTCTGTGGGGCTGGGGGTCTCTTCCTCTGTAGCTGAGAAGAAGGGACACACAGAGGGTGAGGCAGGGTCCCCAGGAGATGTCCTTGGGTCTCCTCCTCCTGAGCCATGGTCCCCACTGGGGACCCTGAGGTCAGTTCAGAGGAGCCTGAGGAGGCTGGTGGTCCTGCTTGGTCCACACCTCACAGACACACCTGGAGTCTCTGGGGTCAGCTGTGGGGACCAGGACCACCACCAGCATGGCTCACAGAGGCCCTTCTCTGCCCAGGAGGACGCACTAGTCCTCAGGGAGCCCAGGGGAGGCACAAAGAGCACCACGGCTCAGCCTCGCGGAGAGGGCCCTCCCACGCTTCACTCCCCCTTCACCTGAGAAGGTGATCCTCCCACTAGGTCCCATCCTGGGGCTTCCACCGTCCACTCACTGGTCACCCCGATGACAGAGATGGGGCCCATACGCTGGCGGTCATGGAAGCCGTACAGGTTCATCTTGTACTTGTGGTCTGGCTCTAGGCCCGAGATGGTGACCCCATCCTCATCCCCGGGCACCCTCAACGCCTTGGGCTGCCCGTCTCCGTTCTTGTACTGGATCAGGAAGTGGTCGAACTGGCCCTCGGGGACGGTCCAGGAGAGGCTCAGGGAGTCGGGGGTGGCATCCGTCACGGTCACCTCCCCCAGGCGGGGCTTGGTGGGAGGTTCGGGGACCGCGGTGGAGGGGGTTTGGGTGGTCACGGCATCGTAGTCTGGAGCTGCACAGAGACACACAGGACAGGTGAGGTCTCCTCAGTCCTCAGTTCAGCATATAAAGGGGGTATTACAAAAATAAAATAATAAGGTGCAGGACATGTCTATCCACAGGAGCTCTAACTCCTCTTTCTCTTAACTCTTTCTTTCTGGTCCCTTTAATGTCGGCCTTCCTGGCAGTGTAGCCTCATCTGCCCTGCTCTCACCCATACCTACCAGCACCCTTCCTCACACGCAGGCCCACATGGCCACTGTGCTCTGGGCCTCCCTCCACTGTGGTCTCACAGGATCTTAATTCCTTTTGGCTCACGTCTTGGCCCTCAAGCAGCTCAGAAGCCCCATCCCCCTTCTCTAATCAGAAACCTGGAGTCTTCTTGGATCCGTTCCTGTTGCCATCTGCCATCTTCCCAGGTGGTGCTAGTGGTAAAGAACCCGCCTGCCAATGCAGGAGACTAAGAGATGCGGGTTCAACTCCTGGGTCAGGAAGATCCCCTGGAGGAGGCATGGCAACCCACTCCAGTATTCCTGCCTGGAGAGTCCCAGGGACAGAGGAGCCTGGCGGGCTCAGATGCGACATGAAGTGACTTAGCACGCATCAGCTGCTGTAAGACTCAGATTCTCTCTCTGGAGTTCTCTCTTTGTCCGATTCTCTCTCTGGAGTCCCTCCTGCATCTTCTTACTCTGCACACCTGCAGCCCCGCCACCCTGTCTGGGACGCCCTTACCTGTTACCTGGGTTACCACCTCCCTATGCCTCTCTCTGCCTCCTGCCTCTACCTGTTCTTCACAGGGAGCCAGAATGAGTCTTTAAAAGCACATCCGAAGGTCTCAGTCTTGGCATAAAACTGTGAAGCAGTCCTTTCTATTCTGGGAGAGAAATTCCTGGCTTCCTGAGCAGCCCCAACCTCTCTACCCGTATCTCAAGACTCTCTCTCCCACTCCAAGAATTTCGTACAAAATCCTCTCTTGTGCCATGATGTTCCTAGTACTGACTGAGACCCTTCATCCTGTCTGTAAGTGTCACCAAGATAAAGCCTGCTGGTCGTCAAGTCTCAGCTGTCCCGTGGGAGTCCGTGGACAGCCGTGGGCAGGCAGGCTGGTGTTGGCCTCACTGTCCAGTTTCGGCCTGGCTGTGGGGCTGCCTGTCACCTACACATCCCCCTTTGCTGCTCCACAGCCCGTCTGTGAGCCCCATAGGATAAGAACTGGTTTCTCTGCCATGTTCAAGGTTTATCTCTGTGAACTTCCTCAGTGCTTAGCTCAGGCCACCAACATCTTTCTTGAACCACTGGTGTCACCAGTCTGTTAACACCCAAACTGTGTGGCTAGGGGGCGTTTCAGTCAAGACACTAAATTCTGAGCACATTCCTGCCTTCCGCCACAGCCTCCAGTCAACTACACAGAGGCCGAGCTTGCCTGAGCTCCTGTGAGGACTCAGGCGTGCAAGCATGATTCTGTCTGATAGAATCTAAGGAAGTGTCCAGTTGCTTTGTGAGGAGCTTTAGCAGAGTGTGGTCCCCGGACCAGCAGCATCAGCAGCAGGAAGGACTTTAGAAACCCAGTGTGTCCAGCCCTGGCCCAAACCTGCCAAGTCTGAATCTGCCTTTTAACAAGAAGCCTCGATCATCTGATGTTCTGGAAAAGACACCCTGCTGAGAATATTTATATTTTCATTAAGATGGCAGTAAAGGGAAACTCTTCCAGGACCCGTCCTCCCCATCCTGCACCGCACGCTCCCCACCTCACTTCCTACCCTCACTCACCGGTCACGCCCACGGTGGACGCAGGGCCCACGCGCCGCCCCCCGTGCAGGCCATACAGGTGCATCTTGTACTTGTGTCCAGGCTCCAGGCCCCCAACGGTCACCTCAGTCTCCTCGCCCCCGACACGCACCACCTGGGGCCCGTCCCTGCCTTTGTACTGGACGGTGAAGGAGTCGAAGTGGCCCTGGGGGACGGTCCAGGAGAGGCTCAGCGAGTCTGGGGAGGATCCTGTCACCATCAGCTCCCCCAGGAGGGGCTCCTCGGAGGGCTCTGGGGCCTCTGTGCTGGGTTCCATGGGGCTGGGGGTCTCTTCCACAACCTCCTGAGGGTCTGAGAAAAGAGATTGGGGGCAGAGGCTTAGATGGTGACTTGCTTTGACGTCTGCTGATATCAACAGAGACAACCAGGGAAACATCCAGTGAAACACTGCTCAAGCTGCAGGCCTGGAGGCTCACACAGCCTCTGGGTGCAGCATTCGGTGACTCCACGTGGGGGAGACCGAGACACGCCCAACTCCGTGACATACTGGCTGGCAGGCACCATGAATCTTCAGAAGGCAATTCGGACATGCATGTCGGGAGCCAAAATACTGCTCATTTCCTTTGAACCAATAATCTCATTTCTGGGCAGCTATCCTAAGAAAATTACTAAAAAGCAGGAAAAGTTGTATCACGGGAGTTCACTTTGGGATTATTCATGACAGCAAGATGTGTCAGGACTCCAAAGGAACCACAGAAGAAGATTAATTTTGTTGTGGCACTTTCACCATGAAGCATCAAATGACCATTAAAATGATGATTAATGACGGTTGTATAGCCACAGGATAAAAGCTCTCAGTGTAACTTAGGTACAAAAAAAGTTAAGAGTCAAGAATTACATGAACACTCTGCAACCTGAAAACATGCAGGCACGGAAACCACATAAAGAGAGAATGTTACACATATTGTTATGAATGGTGATTCTTGGGTCAGAAAGTGGTCCGATGAGAGATTTTTTTCCCCTGCTTTCCAAACTTTCCATCATGTTGCTATATGCTTTTCAGAGAAAAATACAGACTGAAAAAGAAACTCTGGATTATAAAAATTAGTAGTCCAGTGGTAGATGAGGAGTAGGGACATGGGTCCCTCTGTGCTTTTTGCATATGCCTGTGATTTGCATGATAGGGGGCCCTCTGTCTGAAGTGTCTTCAGGAGGGGAGAGTGAACCTCACAGAGACAGGTGACTCACCCCACAAAAGATTGACTCTCAGGAGCTGGGTTCTCCCACGTGCAGAGGAACCCTGCTGACAGTGACTTAGAAAAGCCACCCTGACTACAAGTGGGGAATTTAATTCCCCTTGGGGATATTTTTTCCTTCATTTTTTAGAGACTAGAAATTGTAACTTTTTCATAATCATCAATGAAATAAACTGCAAGAATGATGAGCGGAAAAGATGGAAGGAATACAAAAGAGGAGACGATGTGATGAAAAAAAATTTCCTGATTATATAAGAAAAACTGCTTGTCACTTAAGAAAATGTAAATGACACAGAACAGAACAAAATGGGGGGGGGGGAAAGCACAATGGGAAAAATAAAAGCAAAATGGGAAAAATATTCTATTGCGTCCCACAAGTCATGCATCCCGTGGGATGTTTCCTTCCAGTTGTCTTACTANGCTTGAATATCAGGGAGTTCACGGTTCACGTATTGCTGAAGCCTGGCTTGGAGAATTTTGAGCATTACTAGCATGCGAGATGAGTGCAATTGTGCGGTAGTATGAGCATTCTTTGGCATTGCCTTTCTTTGGGATTGGGACGAAAACTGACCTTTTCCAGTCCCGTGGCCACTGCTGAGTTTTCCATCTTTGTTGCTGCATGGCTTTTTCTCTAGTTGTGGAGCCCGAAGGCTACTCTAGTTGTGACGTGCGGGCTTCTCATTGCAGTGGCTTCTCATTTCAGAGCTCAGGATCCATAGCTCAGTTGCAACTCCTGGGCTCTAGAGCACAGGCTGAATGGTTGTACACATGCTTAGTTGCCCCTCGGTATGTAGGATCTTCCTGGACCAGGGATCAAACCCATGTCTCCTGCATTAGCAGGTGGATTCTTTACCACTGAGCCACCAGGGAAGCCCTAAGATGTGTTCTTGATAAAAATATTTATGCACAGAAGACTGGAAATAAAATGTGCCAGTCATAATCCAGCAGCCCCTTCCCCAGTCTGGGAGCAGGTTTAAAACAGGTAGTTCCTGGGGATTTGAAGAGGAGAGGCACCGTTATCTGCTGAATTGTTCAGTTTCGTGTGATTTCTGGTTTTCTTTGGAGGTAACGATGGCTTACAACTGGGCATAAGGGAGTGTGACCTGTTCTTTCCTGACAAGAGGCAGATGATGAGAAAAGGACCGAGGGTCCTTTGAGCAGGGGGTAGGACAGGAAGCGGGGCAGGGCTGCAGTCAGGGCTCCTTCCCCAGGGTGGGCGGCTGCAGGCCTGCAGGCCAGGATGAAGAGGTGCGCTCTGGAGGTCTGGGGTGCTGCTTGGTGGAGGGCCTGGAAGGCCAGCCTGAGGCCCTTGGAGTTGGTGGGGTTGTGTTCAAGAATGAGTCCCCTGAAATCAGAAATATCAAGATGGATTTGGTGTCAGAAGATGAAGGTGTTGAGTTTAAGAGACGGGACAGGTTGCATGGAGCAGTGTGCAGGCAGGGGGCCACCTGGAAGGCCAAGGACCCCGGGTGCCGGGGCAAGGGCAGCAGGGGAGCTGGGGAGGCTGGGGCCAGGGTCAGCGCGCCTGCAAGCCACTGCTGGAAGGAGGTGCCCTGGGACACCACACGTGTGCGCACACACACACACACACACACTGTCCTTTACACAGACATACACACGGACACACACATATACTGTCCTTTACACACACAGACACATACAGACACATACACAGACACACACACACAGAGACACATACACAGACACACACACACTGTCCTTTACACACACATGCACACACACTGTCCTTTATACACACACACACACACAGAGACACACAGACACACATACACACATATGGTCCTTTACACACACACAGACAGACACACACACATACTGTCCTTTACACACAGACACACAGGCACGCTCTCTCTCTCTCTGTCCTTTCCTGAGGCCCCTGAACAGGGAGCAGTTGTTCTATGTAAGAATCTCTAAAATACTTTCAGTGTCCTCGGACTTACATGGAAGCGTCAGGAACACTGCCAGTCTGTGCTTCTGTCTTCCTCCGGGGGCCTCTCTGTCACTCCCAGTTCCAGTGGTCCAAGCGCTCGTATGTGGAGGGCGATGCTCCACGGAGAACTGAGTCCAGACTGCATNACACACAGACACATACAGACACATACACAGACACACACACACAGAGACACATACACAGACACACACACACTGTCCTTTACACACACATGCACACACACTGTCCTTTATACACACACACACACACAGAGACACACAGACACACATACACACATATGGTCCTTTACACACACACAGACAGACACACACACATACTGTCCTTTACACACAGACACACAGGCACGCTCTCTCTCTCTCTGTCCTTTCCTGAGGCCCCTGAACAGGGAGCAGTTGTTCTATGTAAGAATCTCTAAAATACTTTCAGTGTCCTCGGACTTACATGGAAGCGTCAGGAACACTGCCAGTCTGTGCTTCTGTCTTCCTCCGGGGGCCTCTCTGTCACTCCCAGTTCCAGTGGTCCAAGCGCTCGTATGTGGAGGGCGATGCTCCACGGAGAACTGAGTCCAGACTGCATCCTGAGGCCCAGCCAGGTCTCGCATCCCTCACTGATTTCAGCCTGAAGTCCCCTCACTTTAAAGCAGAGGGTCCCCAGCTTTTGTGGGGAGCCAGGAGCGCTGTCCCTGGGAGGGGAAGCAGTGTGGGTCACACAGTCTGCTGGCGTCGTACGTCCTGTGTCGGCACCATCTGGGACCACGAGGACCCCAGCCACCCTGCCTGGGCTGGTGCAGACTTAAATGCTGTAACCAAATGCCACTTAATTCCAGAAGAAATACCCCAGTTTTTTAGGGGGAACAGGTTAGCTGTATGGATGAAGTGAACAGTGCAGCTAGGCCAGAGAATTAAATATTCAAACTATCTGAAAACAATGTTTTCTAAGTTAGGGTGGTTTTAAAGATATTCCTCATATAGGTAAAGGCTAAAGTGTGTGTTATCTATAAATCCAAAAATAGGCTTAAACAGAAGGCAGATATTTACACCTTGTAGGAATGTGGAAGCTGATAACGTTGATTTTGAAAGCCACCAGTTACTTCTAAATCATTCCTTCCTGACCGCCACATGTGTGTAGTGTGTAACAGGCAGCTGTAGCTTGTTGTGGCCTAGACTTTGACACTGAGTGTCCTGTGTTAGGAGCTTTGAGAGTGCCAGGCAGCGAGCCCCTTCTGCACGGTGCCGGCCCTCGGCCAGTGTCTTCAGGATGCTGGTGAGGACTGGCTGAATCCTGCCCACTGGGTGGAGGGGCCGCGTGTCTGTGGCGTCCGGCAGCCACGCCGGGCCGGGGTGCAGTGTCATGTGGGTGGGTTTTCCTTCCCTCGGTGCAGTGGTTCCTCTGTCCACTGTGCTGAAGGAAGTTACTGAAAAGTAACTGGAGAGAGACACTGAATCCCGTTCCTCGTTATGAGGCAGAGAAGATCATGCCCTGGTTTGCAGACTTTAAATACACTAATTTAAAAGACTCTTGTGGACAGGAGAGGAAAGGACTCAATGAAGATTCTTTGGAAGATGATGGGACAGTTTTGGAACATGCACCTCTAAAAATTTGTCTCCCTCTTATGGGGTATTATGTCTCCTTTTTCTGTGTTAGTTACACAGTAAGGAAGGCTGGGCCTGTCGTTATTTCTGGCTCTGGGAGGGGCTGTGAGCATGGAGGCACATTGAGTTTGGTGGGTTTGTGCACCAAATTGGGGGTGCGCGTGGGAAGTGGGATCAGAAGGTACCTGCCCGTTCCTGCCATCCTGCCCCGAGTTCTCTGCGTTCTTGGTATTTGCCATGTGTGGGGTGGTGTTAGCAAAACTACCTGCCGACTACCGGCTAGATGCGCGGTGCTTGTCACTTCCTATTTCTCCAGGATGACACTGGTCTCGGGAGCCTGCTTTGGTGTGAACAAATCAGGGTATTCTGTCCTGATGTCCTGTTAATTCTTTCTTCCTCATGTTTGTCTTTTCAGGAAAACCAGTTCTGTGTCCCTGGAGGCCCCCAGCTCAGTCCTGGGGTCCCCGGCGAAGCCTGGCCTCGAGTTTCCACATGGGACGGCCGTTCAGCTCCCAGGCTGCTGAGGACCAGGAGGAGGCGGGGCACCTGCACTCGGTCATCAGCAGCTCAGAGGCCGTGCAGGGTGAGGCTGGTGCAGGGTGGGGCGTGCGGCCAGGGGTCCCGGAGAACGCTGCCTCCTGGTGGGGTACTAAGACAGAAGCTGTGCTTGAGGGAGCCACGCACTCACTTCAGACAAGGAAGGGCTTGGTTGGAGGGAGGGGTCCCAAAACAATGCCTCCTGCGTTTCCGGCTTCCCTGGTGCTTCTGACTTCCATGCTGGCGCGTCTGGCGCCCTCTGGTGGTCACCGCGAGTTGGTGCAGGCGCCTGCACATCTGCTAATCATCACCAAGTGGACGGAAGTTCAGCATGGCCCTGCGTTCCCGGGACGTGTCGAGGGCAGGCTCTGGAGCCGGTCCTGCCTCGAATCCATTTCTGGCTTTCAGACGAAACAGCAACGCAGTACTTAATGCTTGGGTTAAGAGGAGTGAGGTTTTCTCCTTTGCTTTCTAAATAATCAATCTGGAAACCACCGCATTCAAGAATCGAATCCGGGGTCAGGTTGTGGAGGCAGGTCCACAGCTTCTCCGAGCAGCAGGACCTGAGGCCTGCAGGCTCCAGCGAGGAGGGTGGGTGCGGGCTTGTCTGCGCTTCTCTGGGAAAGGGAACCCCTGATCTGCTCTCTGTCTGAGCCCCAGATGGTTGGAGTTTTTTTTGTTGTTGTTCACTGTTTTGAGAAATGTTTAAAACTCCTTATCTTAAAGATTTTTTTGAATGTTAGCAAAGCATGTTCTTCTGTGAAAAAAGACGTTAAACTTTCCTGGTTGCATCTGTGGTTCGTTACTAGGTTCTGCTACCAAACATGAGTTCCAGGCTGAGACGAAGAAGCTCCTAGACATTGTTGCCCGTTCCCTATACTCAGAAAAAGAGGTGTGTGCCTGCTAATCACTCCCAGCGCTGGCTGGTTCTGTTGACAAGACTGTTTCTGTGCTGTCCTGGGGAAATGCCAGCTAGTGGTTTAGCAGTGAGAAGGCATTACATTTGGACAAGTACTGATCTTGGCTACCAATGAGAGTATTCTTACCAAAATCCATTGGAGTTTATGGACAGGTATATCCAGGTGATTCTTTGAGCCACACTGAACCTGGGAAGTAATGCATTTTGCTGTTAATTTAAAAGTCTCAGGTGTTGGTATGGGGACGTCCCTGCTGAGGTCCATTTCTGGGGTGTTGCCCATGGGCTCTGGACCCCAGATTCACCTCCCTTGTCACCTGGCCTCACCAGCCATGGTCTGTGGGGCTGAAGGAAGAAGACCCCCTGTGTGGAGCAGAGCAACGAGGAGCGCCTGGGGCCTTTGTGAGGAGACAAAGCTGCTCCAGGCTGACAGGCTGTGGTTCCATGCTCATTGTTGTTAAAATGCAAAGAATTTGAGAGGGGTAAAGCACTGCTTGGAGAAGGCAATGGCAGTCCACTCCAGTACTCTTGCCTGGAAAATCCCATGGACAGAAGAGCCTGGTAGGCTGCAGTCCATGGGGTCGCAAAGAGTCAGACACGACTAAGTGACTTCACTTTCCCTTTTCACTTTCATGCATTGGAGAAGGAAATGGCAAACCACTCCAGTGTTCTTGCCTGGAGAATCCCAGGGACGGGGGAGCCTGGTGGGCTGCCGTCTATGGGGTCGCACACGACTGAAGCGACTTAGCAGCAGCAGCAGCAGCAAAGCACAGCTTTCCAAAATGAAAGGACTTCCAGGAAGTATTTCCAGGTCTCGTCCTGCTAAGCTCCATCCCCAGGTGGCCCCGTGACACCCAGCTGAACACAGGAGGTCTGGTTTGTGGTAACCCACTAGATTAAGTGAAGCTGGTGAGCCCTTCATGGAGAAGAGAAAATATGTTTTGAGGATATTTTGACATCCCTCAGCAAGAGTTGAGAAAGAAGTCATCTCATGGGGCCCTCGCAGTTGGCAGTAACAGATCCTAGCTCTAGGCCGATGCTGAGGAAGGGGCAGTAGAGTCAGAGGTGACAGAAAGCTGGGTGGGGGAACATCCACCTCCAGTCATCCTGTGGGCGGCTCTGGGGACACTGGCTTTGAGGACAGCGGGAAGTCTTTATCTGGTTAAACGCTTCCCTGCAGCCAGTAACACTGCTGCAAAGGCTGCTGACAGGTCCTGCAGCGTGGCGTCTCATCTCCATTTCCATAGGTGTTCATTCGCGAGCTCATCTCCAATGCGAGCGATGCCTTGGAAAAGCTGCGTCATAAGCTGGTGTCTGAAGGCCAAGCGCTGCCAGACATGGAGATTCACCTGCAGACCAATGCTGACAGAGGCACCATCACAATCCAGGTGCCTCCCCCGATGGGCCAGGAGATGGGCTGCCTGTCCATCATGCCTCTAGGCTCCCAGTGGACTGCTGACCACCTTGAACTGAATATAGTTCCCTGTGTTGTATATAGTAGGCCCTATCTGATGTTTGCCTCCTATATATTCCCGTTTGCATCTGCTCACCCCAAACTCCCAGTCCTTCCCTTCTGCACCTGCCCTGTCCCGTGACAGCTGCAAGTCTGTTCCCTATGTCTGTGATTCTGTTACTGTTTCATAGATAGATTTGTGTGTTATTTTAGAGCATATCTAAGTGATACTGTGTGATAATTGTCTTTCTCTAATCTCTCAGTCCATCCGTGTCGCTACAAATGGCATGGTTTCATTCTTCTTTATGGCTGAGTAACACTCCATCGTGTGTGTGTGTGTATGTGTGTGGCACACACACCACATCTTTTACATCCATCTGTCGATGGACATTTAGCTTATTTCTAGGTCTTGACTATTGCAAACAGTGCTGCTATGAGCATGGGGTGTGGGTATCTTCTTGAATTGGAGTTGTATCTGGATATATGCCTAGGAGTGGGATTGCTAGATCATGTGGCAACTCTTTTTTTTTTTTTTTTTTTTTGGAACCTTCATACTGTTTTTCATAGTGGCTGCACCAATTTACATTCCCATCAACAGTGTAAGAGGGTTCCCTTTTTGAAGAGGAGCCCCATCATTCAAAGATAAGTACTGATAACATTTCAGTATATGTCTAATAGGGTTTGTCTACATATCCAAACAGGTTAAAAAAGTTTTTTGACCACTCTGCGTGGTTTGTGGGATCTTACTTCCCCAACAAGGGACTGAACCCAGGCTCTCAGCTTTGGGAGCATGGAGTCCTAATCACTGGACCACCAGGGAATTCCCTTAACAGATTTTAAACCACGTAGTATTTTTTATGTAAGATGACCCTTGAACAACACTGGGGTTGGGGGGGCAGGCCCTCCTCACAGTCTAAGGTCCACACAGAACTTACAGTCTGTCCTGTGAATACCCAGTTCCTCCACATTTGTGGGTCTCTCTCTGAGGTTCCTCTGTACCCACGGTTCTGCATCCACAGACTCAACCAGCTGCTGTGGTTCAAGAGTCAGCTGTGCTCTTCACATTTTTGACTGTACTTTTACTGCATGTTATTGGAAAATCCATAGACGGAGGAGCCTGGTAGGCTGCAGCCCATGGGGTTGCTAAGAGTCGGACACGACTGAGCAACTTCACCTTCACTTTTCACCTTCACGCATTGGAGAAGGAAATGGTAACTCACTCCAGCGTTCTTGCCTGAAGAATCCCAGGGACAGCGGAGCCTGGTGGGCTGCTGTCTGTGGGGTCGCACAGAGTCGGACACGACTGAAGCGACTCAGCAGCAGCAGCATTGTATATTCTCTAGTACTGTATTTTAATTATAGCTGTTTGGACTAACAGTCTTACTGTAGACACAGCAATACTTTTGGCGGCTATTACAGTTTAGGGTCAAAAAGTTAGAAAGGCAGAAGTGGGGTTCATCAGGCAGTGGGCCTGAAGGCCATCATGTTCCCGAGGTAGCTGTTCTAGGCCCTGCTGCCTGCGTCTCTGGGGGGCATCCATCCCTGTGGGCCTCTTCCCAGCAGGCCTGACTCCGCTACTCAGAACGACCGCTGGTTTGTGATCTTTGGTCTGCTCCTCTCTGCTCTGTGCATGTGTGCCTCTCTTGACAGCCGCTGCTGCTGTTTTAAAAGTATGTTTATGTATGATCAGGTCCCCCAGGTTCACGTGTTCAGGGAGTTTGCACTAACACAGACAGTCGTGGGCCTACCATATCACTGGGGTCATCACCCAGCATTCCCCACCCTTCCTAGCCCTCATCAGCCACTGACCTGCTTTCTGTTGCTGCGGTTTTCTATTTTCTTCGATTTCACATAAACATAGTTGCACAGGAGGTAGTCTCTTGAGTTTGGCATGTCACTTGTCACGGTGGTTTTGAGAGTTCGCGTGGTCAGATGGATCAGTAGTTTGTTCCTTTCTGTTACTGAGAAATGTTCTGCTGTATGAAGGCATCACAGCTTCACCAGTCTCTTCACCAGCTTCTCCAGCGAGCACTGGAGATGATAGGAATCAAGCTGCCATGAATATTTCAGTCTTTGTGTGGACACACGTTTTCATTTCTTTTGGGTAAATACCTTGGAATAGGACTGCTGGGTTGTAAGGAAAGTGTCTGTTTAGAAGAAACTGCCAAGCATTGCCAAAAGCTGGTGTCCCATTCTGCATTCCTCCTGGCGGCACGTCCTTGACACACTTGTCATTGTTGGTCTTTAATTTCAGCCGTTTTAGTGAGCAAGCAGTGTCTCATTGTAGTTTTAGTTTTCATTTCACTAATGGTTGGGGACCCTGGTGGCTCAGAGGTTAAAGCGTCTGTCTGCAATGCAGGAGACCCAGGTTCAATCCCTGGGTCAGGAAGATCCCCTGGAGAAGGAAATGGCAACCTACTCCAGTATTCTTGCCTGGAGAATCCCATGGACGAGGAGCCTGGCAGGCTATAGTCCATGGGGTTGCACAGAGTCGGACATGACTAAGCTGCTTCATTTCACTTCCCTAATGTTAAGGGTGTTTGCCATTCATGTATTTTCTTTGTGAAATGCCTTTCCGATTTTTGCTCATTTTTACGCAGGTGGTTTGTCATTTTATTGCATTATAATTTCTTTGTATAGTCTAGATTCGAGTCCTATATCAGATATACTTTGCAAATATTTTCTCCTAGTTTGTGACTTGCCTTTTTATTTTCTTAGGTAGTGGCTTTTGAAAAGCATAAGTTATTAATGAAATGCAGTTTATCACTTTTATGTTTCATGCTTTTAGTAATCTATTGAAGAAGTCTCTACCTGTTCCAGAGATATAAAAGATTTCCTCCTGTCTTTTCTTTTAGAAGTTTCACAGCCTTGGCTCTTACACTCAGCCCTCTGATCAAGGGGTGTCTGCGTAAGGGAGATGGGCTGGGCGCTGCTTCGCCGTGGCTGGGTGGCTGCTGCTTGTTTCAGCACCATTTGTTCTTCCTGTCCACAGTGATTTGTCTTGGAACCTTTGTCACAGATTGTGTGACACTGTGAAGCTCTTCCTGGACTTGGTTTTGTCCCTGTATCTAAGTTAGTCTGTCCTCTGGTGAGGTTTCCCCAGTAAGGCCTGGCTGGTGTGACTGGAATCCACCTTTCCTGACAACCCTGTTGTGATGTCACGGGCCGTGAGCAGGTCCGACTTGGGTGCTTGTGCCTGGCACTCCATGCACGCACCCTGGTATTCAGCCTGTCTGTCTCCTAGGACACTGGCATCGGGATGAGCCGGGAGGAGCTGGTGTCCAACCTGGGAACCATCGCCAGGTCCGGGTCGAAGGTGAGGCCCCTGCCTTCCCTAGGGTGCTACCGCCACTCCCCTCAGGTCAAGCATTCTAAGGGCAGCTCTGACCAGGGCTGGTCCCAGACGCACTGGATGCCAGCTTCAGAGGACTGTCCTCCAGCGCATTTGTGTCATTGGGGGCCCTCTTTCCAGGATTTCCTTGCGTCATCATGGGGCCCTCAGAGGTAGTTTGTTATTTGCTGGATGGACCGGCTGGAGTGGGTACTTTTCCCACAGCCAGAGACTGGCTGATCCCAGGTTCAAAGCAAGTCCATCCCCGCTTGACACGTCCCTCTGACCAGCCTCACCCTGCAGGCCTTTCTGGATGCACTGCAGAACCAGGCGGAGGCTGGCAGCAAAATCATCGGCCAGTTCGGTGTGGGCTTCTACTCGGCCTTCATGGTGGCTGACAGAGTCGAGGTCTATTCTCGCTCAGTGGATGCAGACAGCCTTGGGTACCGGTGGCTTTCAGATGGGTGAGTGAGTGAGTGGGGCCCTGGGGCCACCAAGGCAACTGTCACCCGTCATGCAGAGTGGGACTCCGAGGCCTGGTCTGGAAGCCTCAGCAGCTTTTTGGGCTTCTGTGGGAGGCCTGAGCCCCTACTCAGGGTCTTGACTCCTTTTGCTGCTGGGTCCCGCTCTGCTCCAGAGCGCATGCCTCTTCTGAGGGCATGTCCTTGATTCCTCAGGGGTGTCAGGGTCTGGCCCCTGGCCACCCCGCCTCCTGCTGGCCCACCACGTTCTGGGCTTGCCTCATGGGTGGATGTCCGGGAGCATCTCAACTTTTCACGGAGGCTGGCACCTGCCATGGCTGAGGTCAAGTGTGTGTCTCCTGAACACCCAGACTTCATTTCTGAACCTGCATTCCCGCCCTGCCGAGGCACAGCCCGTATCCCTCATCAGAACAGAGATTTCTGTTTTGTTCCACGAAAGTGGGGCCAAGTCACCTGGGATGCGAAATAACAGAGTGCCCCCTCCACTCCAGCCCCTACATGCCCCTGCTCTCCAGAGGCAGCGCCCAGCTGGGGCTCTGGAACGTGGAGGTCTCACAGGAGGGGGTCTCCCGGGGTCTGGCGCTCTCCGGCCACCACAGGGAACTTGAGGCCCAGAGGTTGTGCTCATGGGCAGGGACCCCGCACCCCAACCCCAGCACCACTGTCCCCAGGGGAGGGGGTTGCAGCTGGGTTCGGAAGTGGCGAAGCTCTGGCTCTCTTTCTGTTCGAGTCCTGGGGCCACACGGGCCTTGTCAGCGCTGACGGATGGACTCACCTCCCCTCTCCCTCTTAGCTCTGGGTTGTTTGAAGTTGCCGAAGCCTCGGGAGTTAGAACTGGGACAAAAATCATCATCCACCTCAAGGCCGACAGCAGAGAGTTCGCCAGCGAGGCCCGGGTTCGAGGTAAGCGTGAGCCTAGGCCTCCGGGACAAGCTTGGTGGGGGCTCATGGTCGCATCTTTGTCCCATTGCTGTGTGGTGTTGCTGGCCACCCGCCCGGCCTGAGTCCAGGCTCCGGACAACCAGAGTGGGCGCAATGCAGGATACTTCCCGCTGTCCGGATCTCACTGATACTACTGAATGTACCCAGCACCTTCCATGGGTAACGTTACCCCGTGAAACCCTGATTAGGCTGCCGAGAGGTGTGCGTGTCTCATGGTGGCCTGGGCTCCCGACTCTGTTCTCGAGCAAGTTCTACTCCCTGCGGGGTAAGGCAGGGACGAGGCCTCCCGGAGCTTTCGTGTCTAGAAGCTTCCGGTATTCATTGTTTCTGTGTCTTCCAGATGTGGTGACAAAGTACAGCAACTTCGTCAGCTTCCCTTTGTACCTGAACGGAAGGCGCATGAACACCCTGCAGGTGAGGCCTGCTGCCTGCGGGCTCGGCTGCGGTGGAGCTGAGCCGCTGCCTGTCGGGCCAGCCAGGCAGATGGGCCTAGGTGGCTGTCTGAGCCCCAGCATGGGATGTTCTGGGCAGGAAGGGCGGTGAGACCTGTGGGTGCAGGTCCATGTGCACCAGGAGTCACCTTCATGGTGCACGCCCTGTGCTCCTGGCTGTGTTCAATCACTCTGCCCTCAGCACTGTCACTTCTAGAAAAGGTCACCCCTGCCCCCCCTTCCCCAGAAAGAGACCCCCACCGTCACCAGCCCATTCTCTGAGCCCCCAGTAACCACAGTCCACTTCCTGGTTGCTTATTCTGGACATTTCGTAGAAATGGAATCAGACATCACATGGCCTTCTGTGTCTGGTGTCTTAACGTGTTTTCAGGGCTCGAGCTGGTGGGAGTGCCTTGGCGCTCTCTCCCTTTCTGGCTCGATCGCCTTTCCTCAGCCTCTCACCTCCTGGTGGTTGGTGCTGGTCATGTGCAGCCTCATCCAGGTTTTGCCTCCTGCTCGCTCTTCCTGATACTGCTGGGCAGGGGGCACTGGTTCCACAGCTGTGTGTGTGTCCATGTGTCTGTCCAGCACTGGGCACTGCGAGCTCCACCCACGCGTTATTGGGAAGGTGTGTCTGAAACATACCTGTTCCTCCATTTCCAGGCCATCTGGATGATGGACCCCAAGGATGTCGGCGAGGGGCAGCACGAAGAGTTCTACCGCTACGTCGCGCAGGCCCACGACAGGCCGCGCTACACCCTGCACTACAGGACGGACGCGCCGCTCAGCATCCGCAGCATCTTCTATGTGCCGGATGCGGTGCGTGCCCCCACCCGCCCCGGCGCAGCCCTCGGGTTGAACCCAGGCTTCCTGGCTTTGAGAGCCTGGAGCCCATTTCTCTCTGCTGAGCGTGCACGCACGTCCCCGGGACCTGTCAGGAAAGCAGAGCCCTGGGCCTCCCCCTTAAGCAGGTCCCCGCAGGGCTGTGTGCAGACTGCAGTCCTGGTTGGGAGCAGGCTCAGCAGACGGTGACCCTCTGGCCGTCGTGGGCCTATGGGCCACACTGAGACAGGCATGTGGGGCTGGGTTCCAGAAGCTGCAGACGTGGGAACTTGAATTTCTCTTACTTTTCACATATCATAAGGTGCTCTTTTTTGGTTTTTTCTTACCATTTAAAAATGGAAGAACTGTTCTAAGCTGCATGAACGGTTGATCTGGCCTGTGGGCTCTAGTTTGCCGACCCCTGGCCCCAGCAGGTTTGGCTCTGTTCAGAGGATCAGACCAGTCATCGTGTTTATGGGGAGGGCGGCAGCTGCCCAGAGAGGCCCCGCCTGGCCCAGAGCCTTGGTGTCAGGGCCAGCCTCTCCGGGCACCACACGTATGCCCCAAATCTTCCGGCCCAGGCAGCCTCAGGAAGGGCCCCTGACTGTGGCGCTCCGCCTCTGCAGGGCCTGCTCCTCTTAACACTGCCCTTGCTTTGCCTCCAGAAGCCATCCATGTTTGACGTGAGCCGGGAGCTGAGCTCCAGCGTGTCCCTGTACAGCCGCAAGGTCCTCATCCAGACCAAGGCCACCAACATCCTGCCCACGTGGCTGCGCTTCGTCCGGGGTTTGTATCTGTGCCCAGCGTGTGGCTGAGGCCCTGCAGCCCTGGAAGTAGCTTCTCCTCGGAAAGCTCACCTGTGCTGAGCTCGGGG
>SJYA01002752.1:154804-214262 GCA_006410615.1 Neotragus moschatus
CCATCAGCTCCCCCAGGAGGGGTTTCTTGGGGGGCTCTGGGGTCTCTGTGCTGAGTTCTGTGGGGCTGGGAGTCTCCTCCATCTCTGTGGCACTGTGGGTCTCATCCAGGACTTCCTGAGGGGCTGAGAGAAGAGATTAGGCTCTCAGGTGACATGCTTTGCTGGTGACATTAATCCTGACATAAAGGAGATTTGGCAAGTATACTCTTCAAGCTGTTGGCTTAGGGGTTCCTGTAGCCTTTGTATTAGCCGTTCAGTGACTCACTGAAGGAGACAGCACTGAGACAGGCCCCTAAACCCCACCGTGTGCTGCTGGCCAGTTTGTACTGGCTGGGCTCTCGTGTCTGAGAAAGGAGGTGAGCAGGATGAGAGGAAACTGAGGAATTCTTCCATACTGTGTTCATGGACTGTGCTGACCACAGGAAAGCGAGGAGGCAGCCAGGACTTGTCCCACTTGTATTTCTCCCTGTCAGTTCCTGCCCCTCCCCAGGGTTGCCCAGCTCCCCTCACCCCACTGACCAGGACAGAAAATGGAATGTGCTCTGGCTAAGACCTCCCTGGGCAGCCCTGTCTCTTCCTCCACTTCAGACAAGAGTAGGGGAAAGGGTATGGGAATGGGGCTGGGCGCTGGGGAGAGCCGTGCTCTTCCCTGGCTGGGACTAGAATCACAGCCATGAGGGCATCCACCCACCGTCTGCAGTAGCCAGGTCTCTGCTGAGGCTCTGTGAGGTGGGGAGACTGGCACAAGGGAAGCCAGCCCTTCTGTGACCCACTCCCTGGCTCATGGGGGACTATTTTGGGCACAGAAGATCGAGGAAGCAGCAAGCAAGAAGGGAAGGGGAAGGTGGAAGGGTGGAGAGAAGAGGATACTGGGAAGGGAGAGAGTCGGGGAGAAATGATAGCTTACTCTTCAATAGCAGTTTTGACATGCTTGGCACTAAGTGCCATGTGTGTATTAACTCATTTAATTCTAACAGCTCTGTGAAGCCATTACCCTTGTTATCCCCTTTTGACAGGTGAGAAAGCTGAGGCCCAGAGAGACTCATTAAGTTGCACAAGATCCCAAAGCTAGGATTAACATCCAGGCAGTTGGCCCTAGAGCCCATACTCCAACCACAATGCTACAGTCAGGGAAATGTGCTGGACGGGGGAGATTGGGCCCTAGGAGGACTGCAGGGCTGGGGGCTGAAAGTGAGCCCTTTGCCCTGCTCCAAGCTGGCTGGGACTCAGTGAGTCGGGGGATGGGGAAATGTGGAGCTCAAGGCCCTTGGATTTGCCAGTTCTGAACAGAGCATCGGTGGAGGGAGGGTGTGGGCAGCAGGTAACAGAAGTTCAGAAAAGACCACAGCCTCAGCCAGAAGGTGGCCAGCAAAGGCCATGAGGAAAGAACCCAGTGGCTGAGGACACCCAGGGGGAGCACAGCCCGGGGGGATGGATGATTCTCGGTGCTCAGCATGGCAGAAAGGGGGCCTGTTCTTGGAGGTGGAGAGGTAGAGCCAATAAAGATGTCGGGGGCTGGCGGCGGGATGAGAAATCCTGGGGTGTGGGGAAGGAGATGGCGGAGGTTTTGGCAGAACTGGAGCCGAGGGAGAGAAGGTGGAGAGAGGCGCCAAGGGTCTGGGGCCAGGTCCCACTCAGAGGGCTGGGGGTTGGCGGGGGAGGGAGGCCTGACTCACCTGTGGTGGCCACCACGGACACGGGCCCCACGCGCTGCCGGCCATGAAGCCCGTAGAGGTTCATCTTATACTTCCGGTTAGGCTCCAGGCCAGGGATGGCGATCTCATTCTCGTCGCCCCTGACGGGCACTGCTTGGGGCCGCCCCTGGGCATCCTTGTACTGGACCATGAAGGAGTCGAAAGAGCCCTGGGCCACCGTCCAGGAGAGGCGCAGAGAGTCTGCAGTGGCGCCAGCCACTGTCAGCTCCCCCAGCAGGGGCCGCTCTGGGGGCTCCGGGTGGCGGGGCTCCTCTTTCTTCTCTGGGGCTGTAAGTAAGAAGGCCCAGGCGGGGCTGAACTGGCAGAACCCCAGGATTGGGGCCAGGGGTTTGGAAGGCTTGTCACACCTGTGGGGGTCTCTACTCGATTAGCATGAATGCTGAACTCTGAGAAGCCTGGCACAGCCAGAGTATGACACACCTTCTGGGCCTCGGGGAGCAACTGAACAGGATGAAAGGGGCCCAGCAGCGCGGGGGAGGCTGGCTGGCCCTGAGCCCAAAAGTGGGGCCAGGATTCGGAGTCAGCCATCTCGCTGGGAGGCCCCAGCCAGCTCCTGGCTGAGGGCAGGCATGTGGAAGGCTGGAGCTGTCAGCCTTAGGGGTCAGCCCCCCTGTAAGGCTGGGGGCTTAGGAGGCTGCCACTCACCGGTGGTGCCATCGGCCGTGAGGGGGCCGTGCCGCTTCTTGTTGGCAATCCCAAACAGAGTGAATCTGTACTTGTGGTCAGGGTCCAGTGGGGAGATAATGACCGAGCGCTCGGGCCCTTCCACGGGCACCACCTGTGGCTGGCCGTCCTTGTCCCTGTACTGGACCACGAAGGAGTCAAACTGGCCTTCAGGGACAGTCCAGGAGAGGTGCAGTGAGTCTGGGGTGGAATCAGTCACCCACAGCTTCCCTAGGCGGGGTAGAGTCACTGGGCTGGGATCAGTCTGAGACACTAGGAAGAGGAGGTGGGAGAGAAGGGAGGGACATGGGTCAAAAGAGAAGAAGAAATCTGTCTCCTCCCTGGGAATGCCGTGTGAGACTGCACAGGCTGTTCACTGCACAAAGGTGCATGGTGAAGACAACATGGACGGACTGAAATCCACCCAGCACTCTACTTGCCAAGCTGTGCGCCCTGGCAAGCAGCTATGCCCACCTAAAAGGACAGGCGGCTCATTTGACGTGGCATGAAAGCACTGTCTTAACTGTTGTTGTTTAGTTGCTAAGTCGTGTCTGACTCTTTGCCACCCCATGGACTGTAGCCCGCCAGGCTCCCCGTCCATGGAATTCTCCAGGCAAGAATACTGGAGTGGGTTGCCCTGCCCTCCTCCAGGGGATCTTCCCAACCCAAGAATCGAACCTGAACCTCCTGCATTGGCAGGGAGATTCTTTACCGCCGAGTCACCAGGGAAGCCGGCTGTATGGACTAGTGTGGCCCTCACTTATTGCGCAGCCTGGAGAGGGGCTTCAGAGAGGAGGAAGTGCAGTGAGCCCCTTCTACATCTCCACAGCCAAGGAAGTCTTCCAGGACAGTTTCCACTGCTTCCAGACCTAACGACTAACTGATTTCCTCTCTAAGAGAGGGACGCTTGGTCCTTGGAGCATTTTCATGTGGGAGAGCCCCCCACAACTGTGCTCTGGGCCCCACTTTATCCACTCCCACTCTCAGTCCATCAGCTGTGCCCTCTGGATTTACTCAATCTCCTCCAGTCGGCTGCATCACCCTCCAGCCTCCACCCTCCCTCTTTGCGCTCCACTCTAGCCCAGATTCCAGAGAGAGATGCTTGTACTCATGTCCTCACCTTCATCGCCCTCCCAACCCAGCCCTGCCCTCCACCAGCAGCTCCCACCAGGGTCAGTGGTGACCTCGCCGTTGCTAAATCCTGTGGACACTCTGCAGCCCTGAGTCACTCTTACGGAATCTGACATGTCTGACCGCGCCCTTCATTTTGGCATTCCTCTCCCCAGTTCCCCCCTCAGGCTGCCCTGCAGACTCCCGATCCTCTGTTCATGCCATGAGTGACAGCCACCTCCAGGGTCCCAGGGGCCATGTCTCTTCTTCCTGCCTCCCCACCCTGGCTTCTGCCCACTGGGACATGCTCCAAGCTCAGGCCTTTCCTTTGCTCTCCAGTCCCGGGAGGGCAGTGGGAGAGTGCTATGGCCCCCTCACTTTCTGCCCGAGTGGCCTTGCCCTCTCTGTGCCGCCCCTCTCCTCATCTGTGAAATGAGCATGCCTCACAGGGCTGCTTGTGAGGATTAAGGGTGATCATTCTCTTAGAACATCTTGAACACATCTGACACTTAAATGCTCGAAAGACGTCTGACTAAGTGTTGCTGCACTGTTCCACCATTCCTCACATCCGCTGCTCCTTGCCTCAGGGAACAGGACTGCCGGATCCAGAGGCGTGGGGTGCCTGGACCTCCTCACTCTCCTTCACCCCACCCAACCCCAGCCTCACTGCCACTATGCCCTCCAGGTCAGCATCCTCACTTGCTGATTCCTAGCTCACTTCTCCAGCTGTACTCTGCAGCAGCCTCAGAGCTATTTGTAAGATAAATATTGAATCGGGTCATTCTCTCACTTAAAGCACTTCGGAGGCGCCCTAGGGTCCTCAAATGAGGCCTAAGTGACTTACTCAGACACTGGAGATCAGTGAGACCAGTGTCCTCAGCCCCCAGGGGCCCTCCCCTGGCACCCGGAGGAGAGACTTTGATTCCCTTACAGGGCCACTCTCACTCCACTCTCACTCTCACTCACACCACAATTTTCCCTTCAGGACTCAGCTCAGGCACCACTGCCTCCAGGAAGACTTCCCGGAGTTCCTAAAGCACTGGGGAGACCTCCACCAGGACTGCGCAGAGGGCAGGGGCGGGGCCTGGGTGACCCGTCACTCACAGATCTTGGCTTCAGCCACCAGGGGGCCGTGCCTCTTCTTGCCCACGAGCCCGTACAGGACAAATTTGTACTTTCGGCCGACGTCCAGGTTGGAGATGAGGGCGGAGCGCTGGGGTCCCTCTACAGGCACCACCTGGGGCCTGTCCCTGTCTTTGTACTGGATCACGAAGGAATCGAACTCGCCCTCAGGGACTGTCCAGTGCAGAAGCAGGGAGTCTGAGGTCACGTCTGTCACTGTCAGCTTGCCCAGGCGAGGTGAGGCCAAGGGCTTCCCAGGTTTCTCCCCATCCTTCTCTGGAGTTGTGGGGGGGTGGGGGGAGCAAAAACAAGCATGTGGGCTCAAGCACTGTCTTGTCCCTGCTCTCCATCCCTCTCCTCTGTCCACTGGCTCCTTCCATGCTGGACGACTCCCTCCCTTGACGCCTCCATTCCCCGCCCTTAGTTCTCTGGGACCAGTCTTTCTAAGAAGGGGGGCATTTCTCCCCAGTGTCTATTCTGGAGAGAGAGCTTCCGCTCTTCCCTGTGATAACTTCCTCCCCACTCTCAAAGGTCCCAGGCCCTTTACACATCAACACTCTGAGGGAGTTTCGGGTCCCCTGAGGTTCTTCCTGAGAGTTCAGAACCATTGCTGCTTCAGAGCAGCTTGGAAATGCCTTAGTCCACCTGAACATCTCTCTCCCCCTTGCCACTCTCTCCCTGGTGAGAGATCTGGAGTTGCAGGGAGAGCTGGCTACCCAAGTCCCATAAAGGGAGACCAGGAGAAACAGTGAATGCCAGGAGCCCCAGTCTCCTGCCTGGGTTCCACAAACCTCATCCATCTGTGCAGTCCCAGTGGCCATGGAGCGCCCTCCCCAGGGAACCTCCACCCCTAGCGGGAACTGGCTGATGGGACCATGGGGCACTGCAGGCCGGGCTTGCAAGGTAGGGGGACAAGGTGTCCTAGTCTGTCCAGTGAGGGGACGGCAGGGGCTTGAGTGAAGGGAAAGGGAGGAGGGGGCTGAGTATCAGTATCCTCGGGGCCAGAGGCTTTCCCACACCCACCCTGAGAGACGCAGGGGGCGGAGAGGGGCAGAGGAGTGACCAGGAAGTGGGGGTGGGACACTTCTACACAAAGAAAGCTACAAGTGGAGAGCCAGGGCCCAACAGTGTCTCTCCCTGAATCTTTGGCTCATGCTTTGACTTTTCTCTTCTCATCTGTTTATCTGGAAGGACTCCCCTCTTTGATCCACCTTTTCATTGTACTGACTTTCCCCATCCCTCTTGCCTCTGAGCCCTCAACTGCCTCTCTCCTTGTTTCTCCTACCGCCTTGACCCAAACACCAGCCCTGCCCTCCGGTCTTCATCCCACCCCTGAAGTCCTAATGGCCCGGCCCCTCCCCCAGCCTCAGGACACTGGACTTGAGCAGACTCCAGGATGTACCCATAATGCCTTGGTAGATGAGAGGGGCAGAGGGCACGCCATCAGGAGAGATCCCACGAAGTGACAGCTCGTAGGGGGATTCAGGAGGGGGTGAGGGCACCAGAGCCTGACGGACATCCCCTGGCAGTAGCTCCTCATGGGCCCCTGGCCCTTCAGGCACCCGTAGGCGCAGCTGGAAGTGGGTAAAGGTGTCAGGCTGGGTGGTCCAGGCCACTCGGAGGCGCCCTGTCTTGTCTTTGCCCAGCACCCTCAACTCGGCCAGCTCCTGGGGGCGCTGCTGCAGGACAGGGGCCTGAGCCCCTTGAGTTGTTGAAGGGCCTGAGGGAGGAGGCTCATCAGTGGCCCCCAAGAGGCCTGAGAGAGAGGACCCTGGGAAGAGGCAGGGAGAGAAAAACAGGAGAGTCGAGTATGAGAGCCAGAAAGGAGATCGAAGTCCCCAGGTTTTGCTCTCTGGCTTCTAAGAGTCTTCAGACTTTCCCTTTGTCACTCCTGGATCACCCCCTGGGTCACCTCATTGTCCCAAACATCCACTATAGCCCTGCACAGACAGGCCTGCAGGTCATAAATAGAACTAAGTCTGCCATCCCTCCTCCCACAAGGCTCCTAGCTCCCTTCCCATGGGAAACCCTCCCCACTGGGCGGTGGTCCTGGCTTCCATTAGTGCTGCAGTGAGAAGCCTGGAAGAAAGGAGAAGATGGTGCTGTTAAAGAAGACTCAAGAGACAGTGGGCAGTCAGAAGAGAGAGGAGTGGACATCCAGCTCCGGTGACATCTGGGCCCTATGGGGGAAGAAGAGGTCCATAACCCCTCCCCGCAACAGCCACAGGGCGCCCCCTCACTGAGCCAGGATGCTGTTCCTGTGGGAGAGACAAGCGTGAACTGAGCCAGGAGGTCTGGAAAGCCAGCCCAAGAAGCAGTGGCTTCACCTCTCACCTACCCATGCTGCCTAACGGTTTCAAGGCCACCCCCAAGCAGTTCCGATGCTCTCTTTGAGGTTAGGGCCAAAGTGTGGAAAATAGTTAACCACTGACCACAGTTGTCAGCTACCCTCACCACAGTGAGTCAGAGTGGGAAACCACTGGTTTCACTCCCTACCCCACCCAAACTGCTCCAGAGAATCTTTGCAGACACTGGCCCTCCCATCAAATGACCCTTCTATTGCCTAGAACAGGATTCCTGGCAGAAGCGTCCTAGGAACCCAAGCGAAAATCAGAAAATTTCAAAGACCAGGTCTCCTTGGCCTGGGGTATCCACCAGGATCCTGAGGGTGGAGAGGGTTTCCAGGGACACAGGAAGGTGTGGGGATCCACCGGAGCCTGAACTAGGGAGGGCTGGAAGGCAGAGGGCAAATCAAAGGTGCGGGAGTGGCAGCCTGAGCAGTGAGGCAATGGGAGGCACTCATGGACTCCGGCGGCAGGTGAGACTGGGCAGGGGGTGGGGGTCGCGCGGCCCCACCCACGCTACCTGTGGTGGTGATGAAGGCGTAGGACTTGGAGGTCTGCCCTGACCGCACCCCGTGGACCTCCACGTGGTAGGTGGTGCCAGGCTTGAGATCGGGCAAACTGACGGTGCGCGTGGTGCCCGGCACGGTCAGCTCCCCGGCGGGCCCCTCCGCGGGCGGCTGCGGCCGCCAGCGCAGCACCACGCGCTCGAAGTGGCCGCGGAGCCCGTCGAGCGACACGAGGAGCGCGCCGTCGGCAGAAGTGCCCAGCACCTCGGGCTTGGGGTGGCGGGGCGTCGCCACCCGGTCGACGCCTTCAGGCGAGAGGCCGTAGATGCCCTGGTTGGAGTCCCGCTTCCAGGTGCCCGAGTCGGGGCTGGCGGTGGGGTGGGGGCGACCAGGTGGGGGTGCAGGGGAGCGACGCCGCTGCAAGTATTCGTGGATGTGTTGCGCCACCGACGTGTAGGTCTGGTTGGCTCGCAGTGGGTAGCCGTGAGCCCGCAGGTGACGCTCCAGGTCCTGCACCGTGCCGCGGAAGCGGCCCAGCTCGGCGGTCAGGTTGCCCCACGCCCGCCGAGGGGCCTGGGGCGGGCTCGGCCGCGGAGGAGACTCCGCCTCTCCCTGCTCCGCCGGCCTCGAGGGCCGAGGGGGCGGCGCCGGGCGCGCGGGCCGCGGGGGCCGCGGGGCCGGGGCCGGCCGTGGCCGGGGCTTGGGGGGCGGGGCTGGGGGGTGCGCCTCCGGGTAACTGTAGTGGCCTGGTGCTGCCGGGGCGGAAAAAGGGGGAGGAGAGAGCCGGTCAGTGGCAGCACCCCCCACCACCAACCCCTGCACTCCCCCTACGGCAGCCACGCCCGCGTCCCTCCCACCCGAGCCTGAGGTCTCTTCTCTGGGCCCCACCCCCACCTGCAAAGAGAACCGAGAGAAGTTAGTGCCCGAGGACCCCTCCCGCTTCACCCCCCAAGCCCGCCACTGTTGGTGCCCTAGAAAGAAGAAACGAGCAGGTGGGGCCCTGCGTCTGAAGGAGAGAAAGGGGCGTGGGAGGAGAGAACGCGAGCGACAGCGAGGTGGGCGTCCCTCTGTCACAGGAAAGGGAAAGAAAGATCCAGGCATCTGTTAAGAGACTTGGAAGGTTAGTGGAAAATTACTGCTGAGACCTAATTCCCCCAAACCCCGATTCTTAAGTCAACAGGCGCCTTGATCTCCAATCTCCTCAGCTCCAGGCCCAGGAGACCTGACCACTGAGGTGGATGGAGCACAGGGGGCCCCGTGCCCAAGGTCAGATCAGAACCGCTCCTATCTGGTTGGGCCGGACAGCATCTCTCCATGAGGCCGCTCTTCCCAAGCTCCAACCCACCACCTTCCTACAGGACTCCAGGCACCTGAGAACTCTGTCTCCTCAGAGCCCCTGGTACAGAGGAGGGCCCCCAGCAGGTGTTTTGGGACTGCCACACACCCGATGCAGCGCATTCAGAGGAGCCCGTGAGCCCGACACACGGCTTCCCAAGGAAGCGGCTCCTAGGCTCAGAAACTTCCCCAGCCCTTGGCCAGCCGCACCTGTGTTGGCCCTGATGGAAGCCGGGTAGCTTACTGCCCGGCCCCGCTCGGCAGTGACGGTCACCACGTATTCTACGCCTGGCATCAGGCCGGTCAGCAGCGTCCCGTCTGCCTCGGAGGGCACTTCCAGCCGCACCCTCTGGTTGCCAGCACTGACGTAGGACACCACAAACCGGTCCACTTCAGCCTGGGGGCGCAGCCAGTTGAGCTCCAGTGTGGTTGGTGTCACAGCCACCACGCGGAGGTCCTGGGGGCCGTCAATCACTAGCCAGGTCAGAGAGAGGAGGCATCAGGTGGGAGTCTGGTTCTTCGGTCACCAGCTGTCCTGCTAAGAGCCTTGCCCCCAGCCAGTCCCTCCCCTCTGCCCTCTTGGAGGGCATATCCCAGCCCCCCCCTTTTCAAGTCTATTTTCCATCCATGACCCCCCCCAACAGCCCCAGCTCTCACTGGTGGTGATGGTCTTGGAGGCAGGAGGGCCCCAGCTAGTCCCTCGAAGGGCACGGACAGTGACCTGGTACTCCTGACCAGGGGCTAATCCTCTCTGGTCATAGGCTGAGGCAGAGCTGGGCACCCGTGCTGTGAATGGGGGGCTCGCCCCCTCTGTCTGCAAGAGAGAAAGTATTGGGTGGATCAGGGCTGCCACTCACCCCTGCTGCTCAATGCCCAAGGTCTAGGCAGAATCAGCATGAGATTGTGTAGAACTTGGCCTATACAGCTGGGAAGCATGGGTGGTATCAGCAAACACATCTAGAACACCTACTCCATGCCAGCTCCCGTTCAAGGCAATTTACACATGTGAACTCACTTAATTCTCTTAAGAATCTAATGAGGTAGGTCAGATTATTCCCATTGGACAGATGAGGAAACTGATGTACAAAAGGATTAAGTGGCTTGCCCAAGGAGGCAGGGATTTAAACCCAGGCAGTGTGACTTCAGAGTCCCCTCTTATGGGGACTACCTTTTTAAAAAAAATATTTATTTACTTATTTGACTGCTTTGGCTCTTAGTTGTGGAATGAGGACCTAGCCTTGAGACATGTGGGATTTTAGTTCCCTGACCAGGGATCGAACCCAAGTCCCCTGCATGGGAAGGCAGATTCCTAATCATTGGACAACCAGGGAAGTCCCTGGGCACTACCTTTTGAGCCTGTTCATCAGCCGTCTGCCAGAAATCTACCTGACACACGCCAGGACTCTCTCTCTGGCTTTTCCCCAGCAATCCTGACCCTCTGGGCAAGAGGAGGCTGCTCATAAACCTGTTCCTGTCATAACAGGTGAAGCAGCTGAGTGATACCACTTCAAGTCTCACTTCCTCCTCTCGGCAGCTGCCCCAGCCTGAGCCTCCCCTAGAAACACCTGCCCTTGGCTGTGTAACTTGGGTGTGACCCACATCGTGACATTTCCTTTTGGGTATTTTTCTTGTCTTTTCAGCAGGGTTGTAGGCCCCTCAAAAACAAGGCCCACCTGCTCAAAGTTCCACAAATGTTTCCTGAATTTGTACCTGGCATCATTGTGGGCCCTGGAGACACAAAAATAAGATATATGATCCCTGTCTCCTCAGAGAGCTCATGCTCTAGTAGGTAAATGTGTGGCCACGTTTTATGTTTTATTAGATCCTTAACCCAAATCTCTATGTGTAGTCCATGCCTGTGAGAGAGCAAACTCCATTCAAGTATACATGTGAAGTGTTATGATTATCTGCAGGAACCCCACAGAAAATCTGCCAGCCCCTGCTCCAGGCAGGGTCTCCTGGAGTGCCAGCCTCTGGGGAAACGGGTGGAATGGACATCTGGGAACAGCGCGGCATTTCGCTGGGCCATCTAGCTAGAACAGCTAATAAGGACGCTCTGTTCTGCTTTGCTATGTTGGCTGTGATGGGGACACCTCCATTCAGCCAAGTTGGATTGGAAATTTCAAAAGGTACTCTCCTAAACCAAGAGAACTGTGAGGAAATCAACACAGTAAATACCAAAGTATAAAACCAGATGAAAGGCCACGTAGAGACTTCTGGGTTGAGGATGAAGTGAAGCTTTGTTAGAGTTTTCTTGGCTGAAAAGGTTTTCTGGGCATGCAAGATCTTCATCCCTTTTTTACTCACTGCCCTAGAATATCCCAGCCTGGGAGGCCTTGGATGGGCATCTACTCAAGACCTATGAGGGCTTTATCCTTCCCCAAACCTCCTCTCTCTCTCCCTTTACTCCCCCAACCCACCACCACCAACACACACACACACACACCCGCTGAGTGCTTCCTGAAGATGTCTGGTCCTTCTAGGGAGACAAGCCCATCCCCAGAGTTCACCTTCTCCCTTCAGGTCACCTACATGAACCTTTTAGACACTTTGAGATCCATCTGGGAACAATCCCCCGAGAAGTCGTACTGCCAGTCTAACCCACATCTCTCAGCACCACTGTCTGGCCTGAGGCTGGCTCTCTAACCAGAGGCTGGCAGCTGATTCGGCACCTTCATGATGGTTCGACTGCTTCACTGATGTCCTTGGCAAGTTTCTAACTCTATTCTCGATATTAACCTCATGGCCCCAGGTGGAGGGCTCCACCTTGAGTGGCCCCTGGAGCTCACCTCACCCTCATCCTCTTTTTCAGACCAGACCCGAACACAAACTTTTCTGAGGCTGCAAGGTCCTATGTCCCAATGAAAATGTGACATAGTCCCAGTTTCCAGTCTGTGGAATATATTCAAACTGGAAACACCTGCATGTCTTTCTGTTCAGGGGTTCACCTCCCTCAATTTCTTCAAGCTTTGTCTCACATTCATAGAAGACCTTGCCTTTTGCAAAACAGCAGCATTCCTTGGACAAAAGAGCAGTGGTCCTTGGACTTGGGATACATGAGAATCACCTGGGGGTATGTTATGATGCAGGTTACCCGGTTCTTCTCCTACAGCTTTTCATTCAGCAGATTGGGGGGCAGTCTGACAGTTTGCATGGCTAACGCTCCAGCTGATGCTAATGCTGCAGGTCCAGGGAGCACACTTTCAGAACCGCTGAGCGTAGCCGTGCCACGTATGCAGGGAAAAGAGGAATGTTCCTCTTCTGTGTTCTGAAAATCATTCCAATAACTAGGTGTGTCCCTTGGCCAGGAATAGCAGAGTTTGAGCTTTGAGAGAAAAGTGTTTTTGGAAAAGGGAAAAGGATAAGGTAGAGAGAGAGGCTTCTAGGAAGATGGCAGTGGCCAGAGGGATAGCCAGCTACTAAATGCACTCTGTGCCAACAGAAGTGGATAGAGAGTGCTGGCCAAAGGCAAGAGGCACAAGCCCAGGGGCCAGCCACAAAAAAGCATAGAAAACATAGTCAGAGGGCCAGCGGCACAGGCTGATGTGGAGTCCAAGGGAGGTGTCTAGGGACCAATTTTACGGGAGCATTTTCCACACCCAGGCTCAGGGAGAACCTAAAATGTGATGGAGGCCCATACCCAGCGCAAAGCAGATGAGCTGAGAGCATGGCCAAGCTGGATACAAGCTAGCTGGATCCCCCCCAGCCCCACAAAGAGGGAGAAAGCCCTGGACTCCTCTTGGGAGACTGTGCCTCTGGAGAACACCAAGGATGAGGTCATATTTACTAAGAGCAGGAGATGCTATTGCCCTTTAAGCTCATTCTAGCTCAAATGTTTATTTCAATTCTTTCCCTAAAGTCTCTTAGGAAAATTCCTCTTAAAAGTCCTACCCTCTCAAGATTGGAACTATGTAAATAATATACACGCAGAAGAGAGTGGGAGAAACACTTTAAAATGTTAACAGTACTTATTTCAGTGTGAAACAGCCAAGAATTATTTGTTTTTTCCCCTAGTCGCCAAATTCTTGTCTTGTGATTAAATTATTTTTATAACTGAAAAAAAAATTTTTTTAAAAGAAGAAAAAAATCCAGGCTCCCTTGGTTGTGCAGCAAAGTAGGGATTTCTGCCTCTGCTTCTACCAGAGGGTAAGGAGAGATAAAACATGGTAGGGGCCTGGGTTTGAGGTGATAATATTGATAAGGAGACTTAGAATGACTAGGCCAGTTGGGGTGGGGATGACAACCAGCACCTCAGAGCTATCCCTTCTGTCCTGGAGGCTTCCTAAGTTTAAGCCCTGGAACTTACTTATTTTTCCAGAGTCCTGACTGGGTAGAGATTAGAGTAAGTAACATGGCCTACCTACCTATGGCATTTGTGGAATGATGCAGGAAAACATATTTGAATGGGAGAAATGTCAGATGATTTGCAACTAGGAGACCAAACACATCATAAAAATCCAATCTGCATGAAGGGAGATCTCTAATGAGAGGTCACAAACTTTGTCCTTAGGGTGCCCCCAAATATTTTAAGAGTGAGTTGGAAGGAGATAGAAAAAGGAGGCTTTACAATGCGCTGATGACATGGAGGCTAGGGAACTAGTTCACAGACTCAAAATTATTGCAACAGCCTAGACAGCTTGGCCCAAACCAAAAAATGATAACACTGAACAGAGCCAAATGCAAAGGCTTATATTTATGTTTAAAAGGGGGTATGTAGTTGAACGTCTTCTTTTTTCCTTCCTTCATTCTTTTATCCTTGTTTATATCTTCTAAAGTCTCTATACTGAGCCTATATGACTTTTATAATAAAAAGTTACTTTAAAATTCAAATGTGATCAAAATAACTGACAGTTTGTGTGACCACAAGTTCATATATGTCAACTCTGAGAAAAGTAGACAGATATCCAGAGTCAGCCAGGTGAGCGACTGGACTCCTTTCTGCCCCTGTAACTGGGGAGAAGGCAATGGCACCCCACTCCAGTACTCTTGCCTGGAAAATCCCATGGATGGAGGAGCCTGGAAGGCTACAGTCCATGGGGTCGCTGAGGGTCGGACACGACTGAGCAACTTCACTTTCACTTTTCACTTTGATGCGTTGGAGAAGGAAATGGCAACCCACTCCAGTGTTCTTGCCTGGAGAATCCCTGGAACGGGGTAGCCTGGTGGGCTGCCATCTATGGGGTCACACAGAGTCGGACACGACTGAAGTGACTTAGTAGCAGTAGCAGCAACTGGGGAGAAGAGGCACAAGCAAAAAGCAGGAGGCATTAGAGGAAGAAAACCAAGAAGTGAAGGATTCAGAGAACAAAGCTTCAAGGAAATGGGGAGAACCAACCAGTGGGTTTGGCCTGGAGGGAATGAATGGTGATGTGGTGTTGTGTTCATTTGCTTCAGTGGTGTCCGACTCTTTGCAGCCACATGGACCATAGCCCGCCAGGTTTTTCTGTCCATGGAATTTTCCAGGCAAGAATTCTGGAGTGGGTTGCCATGCCCTTCTCCAAAGGATCTTCCTGACCCAGAGATGAAACCTGCATCTCCTGCATTGGCAGGCATTTTCTTTACCACTGAGCCACCAGGCAAGCCCAACGTGATGGCTGATGTCTCCAAATATCTGAAAGTCTGTAGTGTAAGACGAAGGGAAAGGAAGAAACACATTCCAGTGCTGGTGAAGGCCCAGCTGGGGCCACTGAATGGATGTATGAATGGGGCAATTTTGGATTCAGCAACAACAGAAAGAAGCGACTTCAGTGATGAGCAAAAATGGAGTCAGCAGGCAGCCTTAGGCAGTACTGAGCTCAAAGTCACCAGAGGAGTTCCAGCAGCAGTGGGCCAATGATGCAAAGGCCTTCTGCACCCAGTGTGGGCAGAATGAGGTCTTTAGCACAGCTTCAAGAATCGGCTACCTGGACTCAACCACTGATTACCTGGAACTCCTTTTGAGGTGAGCACCCCCACCGCCAGCCCCACTCACTCAGCCCCCTCTTGGAGCTTGGCTCTCACCGTTGGGATGAACTGGATTTCATAGGCATCCACATTGCCAGGAGCCCGGGTCCACTCTGTCCGAACCGTCGTCTCCTCCAGCAGGTGCATCCTCATGCCCTCGATGGCTGGCACCTCTGCCCGGGAGAGTGGGATATGAGAAGCTGCTTAGCCCAAGGCAGCTCCCCACCCCTACCCCCACTCTCACAGGCTCTTCCTACTCAGGGTCACATTAAGAGATCCAGCCAAGTTCCCAGTCCTCTCTGGGGAGAGAGAGGAGTGGTGAGGAAAAGCCAGTGGCCTGAACAAGGGTTTCCTTGTTTCTGGTGAAGGGTTTCCTTCACTGCCCTCCATCTCCAGAAACCAAAATCTCCCGAAAAATATCTGAAGAGGGCCCCTGGATCTGCTCATCATAAATCTTACAGCAGGTCCTGCCTGCAGGCATGCCCCCCCCCCCCCGACCTGCTATGGTTCTGCAGCCCTGGTGGACCCTGGCCCTCTGGCTCCTTTGACTGCCCAACAGCCCACCCCAACATATGACCACCCCCATCACCCTGCCTCCAAGTCTGGGGGCTCCTCCTCCTCAGACTCAGGCTTTCTCATGGGGCTCCAGTTTTCCAGCCCCAGACCCAGCACACTGAAGCAGTCTGTCCGCTCACCTTCCCCGCAGTCCTCCCCTGCATAGCCGTCTTGGCAGACACAGCTGCCCTCACGACACTCTCCCCGGTGGCGGCAGTCCCCGGGGCACGTCTGGATGGCGCAGTCGGGGCCTCGGAAGCCCTCGACGCAGACACACTGGCCTGCGCGGCACAGTTCCCGTGGCCCGCAGCCCCCGGGGCAGGCGCTGGCAGGAGGCTCTTCCTGCCCACAGTCCTCGCCGCTGTAGCCCACGTGGCACACGCACACGCCCTGCACACAGCGACCACGGCCCCGGCAGTCGGCCGGGCAGGTGCGGGTGGCGCAGGAGGGGCCTGTGTAGCCAGAGTCGCACATGCAGCGCCCGTTCTCGCAGCGGCCACGCCGGTGACAATTGGAGGGGCAGACACGGAGGCCGCAGTCCTCGCCCGCGAAGCCCTCCCAACAGGTGCACACACCATCCTGGCACACGCCGCGCTGGTTGCAGTCCCGCGGGCACCGTCTCACGCCGCAGTCCTCACCCTCGTAGGCGTCGTCGCACACGCAGCGCCCCTCCAGGCACTGGCCGCGGCCTTGGCAACCCCTAGGGCAGCTGCGCATGCCGCAGTCTTCGCCCTCGTAGCCCACGTCGCACGAGCACACGCCATCTTCGCAGCGGCCGCGACCGCGACAGTCCCCGGGACACCGACGGCTCCCACAGTCCTCTCCTGCGAAGCCCGGGTTGCACACGCAGCGGCCGTCCACGCAGCGCCCGCGCCCGCGACAGTCCCCAGGGCAGGTGCGCGTACCGCAGTCCCGGCCTGTGTACCCAGGCCAACACACGCAGCGGCCACTCTCGCAACGGCCCCGGCCGCGACAGTCCCCGGGACAGCTGCGCACGCCGCAATCCTCGCCACTGTAGCCCGCGTGGCACACGCATACGCCATTCTCGCAGCGCCCGCGGCCCCGACAGTCGCGCGGGCAGGCGCGCGAGCCGCAGTCGGGCCCCGAGTACCCGGGCCAGCACACGCAGCGGCCGTCCTCGCAGCGGCCCCTTTGGTTGCAGTCACCCGGGCAGCTGCGCACGCCGCAGTCGTCCCCGCTGTACCCGGGATCGCAGATGCATTCGCCGTCCTCGCAACGCCCTCGGCCCCGACAGTCGCGGGGACAGGTCCGTGTGCTGCAGTCCTCGCCGGCGTACCCGGGCCAGCACACGCAGCGGCCGTCCACACAGCGCCCACCCTCGCCACAGTCCCACGGGCAGGTCCGCGAGCCGCAGTCGTCACCAGCGTAGCCCGGGTCACAGACACAGCGCCCGTCTTCGCAGCGCCCCTTCTGGCTGCAGCCTCGGGGACAGCTCCTCACCCCACAGTCCTCGCCACTGTAGCCTGGATTGCACACGCAGCGCCCGTCCTCGCAGCGTCCCCTCTGGCTGCAGCCGCGAGGGCAGGAGCGCACACTGCAGTCGTCCCCTGAGAAGCCTGAGCGGCACACACACACGCCCTGCACGCAGCGCCCGCGGCCGTGGCAGTCCCCGGGGCAGGAGGGCCAGCTACAACTGGGCCCGGTGTAGCCAGGGAAGCACATGCAGCGACCACGGACGCAGCGACCCTGATCATTGCAGTCATCTGGGCAGGAACCGGGGCCAGAGGGTGGTGAGGAGGGGGGTCCTTCCGCATCTGCGGGATCCGAGCAGGTGGGCCCACCCCAGCCTGGCTCGCAGGAGCAGGCACAGCGGCTCAGGTCAAACACGCCATGGAGACTGCAGAGGCTTCGAATGTCGGTCTGGCCTGCAGTAGGAGCGAGAGTTGGGTCTCAGTCTCTCTAGGGAGGAAAGGCTGAGTCTGTGTAGTGCTGCCCTGACTCAGCTTCTCCATCAGGGAAGCCTCATTTCCTAAGGCCATCTCAGTTTCCAGCTGCAACTTATCACCCATGGCCCTAACATTCGCTGGGGAGGGCTGACATCTAGTCACATGGCTCCTCTCTCAGAGCCTGCCCTGGGCTGCACTCACCACCTGCAAAGAGGAGGCAGGGTTTCTTTTTCTAATTCACACCAAGGTCCTCTAGTGATGCCCACCCAATCCTAACCACTTCCCTTCTTTTCCATGCTCCTCCCTGTGATCTTCGGCTCACCTGTGCCAGCCTGGGCAGCCGGAGGACAACACCCCCCAGTGCACTGTTCCTTGAGCCCCTTCACCAGCTCCTCCAGGATCTCCAGGCGGACCCTCAGGGCCTGCACCTCTGAAGCAGGGACAGGGGGCTCAGTGCCTGGGGGACAGCCACAGCCAGCTGAAGGGGGCAGGTTAATGCGGTGAGTGAACACCACCTGCTTCTCCCCTCCTTCCACGGTGTGCTCGTAGAGCCGAGAAGGGCCTCCCCCTTCTGGCTGCACTGTACGGCCCCCCGGCTGGGGAGGGGGCCGTGGGGCTGGGAGTGTCACGTTGGAACGTGGAGAGAAAGGGCCTGCTGTGACAGTGCCCAGCAGCATCAGAAGGGCCAGGTTGGAGGTTAGGGAACATTGGGTGGGCATCTTTCCGGAGGCTGTGGGGAGAGAGGGCACATATGAGAGCAGACTCACAGAGTAGACAAGATGAATGTCCCCTTCCCCAACACACACACCCACAGTCCCACCACCCACAACTCATCTACCTGACTCACGTATTGGCAAAAATCCACATTCAGCTCAATCCTATCACACACCCTCCCTGGGCAGATCTGTCTCTACCTTGCTTTCTTATGTCATTTGGTCACCCTGCTCCCCCACTCATTTTATTTTTTACTGTTCCAGTCACACTGGTCTTTTTTGTTTGTTCCACAGACACTACAAGCTTATATTAGCCTAAGGGCCTTTGCACTACATGTTTTCTCTGTCTGGGGTGCTCTTCACTCAGCTCTCAGAGGTTGGCTCCTTCCTGTTCAAATCTTAACTCACATGTCATCGACTTCCAGAGGTCTTCCTTGGAGCCTGATTGGAGCAGTCTTTCATCACACTTCATCACAGTGTCCTGCTTATGTTCTTCCTGGCATTTACTGCTGCCTGAATTATCTGTGTGCTACTTCTTTGTTATCTTTCCCCCGCTACCAGAGCGCGAATTCCATGAGAACAGGGACTTCATCTGTCCTGGTACTGCTGCATGCTTGTGCCTGGCACACGGGATGGGCACTGTACAACACAGTTTTGGGGGTTTTGGTTTTTTTTTTTGGTGGCCATTCTGCACAATTTATGGGATTTTAATTCCCCGATCAGGGATTGAACCCAGGCCCTCAGCAGTGAAAGTGCAGAGTCCTAACACTGAACCACCAGGGAATTCCCTATCCAACACATTTCTGTTGAATGGGTCAGCAGATGAATATAAAAGATGAATCCATCCATAAGCAACTGGATCCCAGCTCCTAGTATCTTTTTAGAAACCTTAAGGTGTAGATTATCCTCTCCTTCTTTCATTCAGCCCCTTGCTCTCAACTAGATTCTTCCCATCATCTTTTCATATAAGCTCAAAAAGCTCCTGTTTTCTTTTTATGTTTTTAATCCTCTTCCTCAGGACTTACACTACCAAATATCAAAGTTTATTATGAAGGTGCAAGCAGAGTACAGGACAGAAACAGACCCACACATATGTGGTCACCTGATTAATGAAAAAGAGGCCCCCTACAATTAAAAGGAGAATAAATTGTGATAAATGGTCCTGGAACAGTTGAAGATCCACATGGGAAAAAAATCTATCTCTACCCTACGTCCACATACAGAAATTAATTTGGAATGCGTAGATCTAATTGTGAAAGGTAAAGCAATATCTTTCACAAAATGTTTTAGAGGAAAAAACTATAGGAGAAAATCTTTATGACCATGAAATAAAGATTTCTTAAAACCTAACCACAAAATTTACCATAAAAAATTTCACACAAAACTAAACCACAAAAAAAGATACTGATACATTCAGTTCAGTTCAGTTGCTCAGTCGTGTCCAACTCTTTTTGACCCCATGAATGGCAGCACGCCAGGCCTCCCTGTCCATCACCAACACCTGGGGTCCACCCAAACCCATGTCCATCGAGTCGGTGATGCCATCCAATCATCTCATCCTGTGTCATCCCCTTCTCCTCCTGCCCTAAATCTTTCCCAGCATCAGGGGCTTTTCCAATGAGTCAGCTCTTCTCATCAGGTGGCCAAAGTATTGGAGTTTCAGCTTCAACATCTTGAACCACATTAAGTTGATAACTTCTGGTCATCAAAGGACACCATTAAGGGCTTCCCTGGTGGCTCAGTAGTAAAGAATCCACCTGCCAATGCAGGAGACCTGACTTTGCACCCTGGTCCAGGAAGATCCCACATGCCTCAGAGCAACCAAGCCCCTGCACCACAACTATTGAGCCTGTGCCTGTGTTCTCCAACAAGAGAAGCTACCGAAATGAGAAACCCACACACCACAACTGGAGAGTAGCCCCTACTCGCTGCAACCAGAGAAAAGCCCACACAGCAATGAAGACCCAGCACTGCCAAAAATAAACAAATAAAATTATAAAAAAAAGATACAATGAAGATAAAAAGAAGGCAAGCTACAGAATGGGAGAAAATATGTGAGAAATGTCAGAATATATATATATGTATTATATATGGTGGGGAGATTGGGAGACAGTGCTTGAGAGTTGAGAGAGGGGATTAAAAATCTAAAGAATTCCTTCAGAACAAAAACAAACAAAAGGCAGACAACCAGCTTTTTTTTTTTTTTAATTTGAAGAAAAAAAAGTCTCTCTAGCAAAGAATATATCCAAAGTTCCAATAAATATATGAAAAATAAACATATGCATGTGTAGAACAAAACCAGTCATCAGGGAAATGAAAATTAAAACCACAAGAGGATGCCATCAAATATCCACCAGAAGGGCTAAAACTAAAAGGGCTGTTGATGCTCAATATTGACAAGAATGTGAGGCTACTGGAATTCTCATTTATTGCAAGTAGGGGCAGAAATTAGTGCAGCCACTTTGGAAAACTGATACGCAGTTGCTACTAAGGCATGCAGCCTATAACTTGACAATTACACTTCTTGGTAAATACCCAACAGAAATGACTGCATGTAGCCTCCAAAAGACATGACTGCATGTATCCTCTAAAAGACGAGTAAAAAATGTTCATGGGATTTTTTTCATATGAGCCTGAACTGGAAGCACCTCAAGTGTCCATTAACAGTAGAATGGATAAATAAATTGGAGCATAGTCATACAATGGGATACTCTCCAGCAATGAAAAAGCACCCTCCTGGGACTTGCTGGGTGACCCAGTGCTCAGGACTCAGTGCTTTCACTGCCAGGCCCTGGGTTCAATCCTTGGTAGGGGGAAATTTGCAAGCTGGGCAGTGTAGCCAAAAAGCAAAGAAACAAACTCCCCTCCCCACCCCCCTACTCCCCCACCAAAAAAAAAAAAACTTTCTTGTTACACACAGCAACATGGACAAAATTTGACACACATAATGCTAAGCAAAAGAAACAAGACACAAAAAAAGAACATTGTAAATGATGCTATTCATATGAGGTTCATGAACTGAACTGAATAGAAGACAGGATAGAATTACTAGAAATATTTTGCACCTTTAACTGGGTAGTTAAACAAAGGTATGTATAATCAAAAATTAATTGAGCTATCCACTTATGTGCATTTCACTATATGCAGAAAATATACTTAATATACCAAAATATACCTTAAAAAATTCCCCAACCTCACACTCCCTCCAGCCACCACATATTTCTCTTCTCTACTTCATGGCCATAGTTGTCAAAAGATTTATCTGGACTTTTTGTTTCTATCTCACATATCCCATGCATTTCTCAACCAGCTCCCATCTGATTTCACCTTCTTTCAGTCTACCAAATAGCCCTCCCTAAGGTCTCTCAGCTTCCCTGGTGTCTCAGATGGTAAAGCGTCTGCCCGTAATGAGGGAGAGTTGGGTTCCGGTCCCGGGAGAAGGAAATGGCAACCCACTCCAGTATTCTTGCCTGGAAAATCCCATGGATGGAGGAACCTGGCAGGTTACAGTCCATGGGGTTGCAAAGAGTCGGACATGACTGAGTGACTGAACTGAAGGTCTCCCAATGATCTGTGTCACAAAATCTAAAAGACGTTTGTCTTCACCTTGATCTTTCTCAAAATCACTGGACACTGATGACCACGTCTTCCATTTTAGAACATTCTATCTATATCTGTGTTGGTGATAAGGTAGAAGGAGAGATCACTGGCTCTTAACACTTAAAATGTGGCTAGAGGGACTGAAGCACAGAACTTTCTTTAGTATTTTTAACAGCTCTCCAGGGGATTGCAGTGTGTAGCCAGAGCTGTGACCTACTTGGGATAGTCATCCACTCAGGTATCTTCATCCAGATCCAAGACTTTAATTTCCAAACTATACCCCAAAGTATAAACTATCTCCTCTTAACTCCAAGCAATATAGCTATCCTTCTATTTGGCATCTCCTCAATGGCAACCCACTCCAGTGTTCTTGCCTGGAGAATCCCAGGGACGGGGGAGCCTGGTGGGCTGCCATCTATGGGGTCACCCAGAGTCAGACACGACTGAAGTGACTTAGCAGCTTGGGCACCTCAGATTCAACACATCTAAAACAGAACTCAACGTTCATCCCTCTTGTACCCATCCCTCTCAGAGTTCTCTACCGCAGTTCATGGTCCCATAGTTACTCAGCTTCACAAGCCAGAAACCCAACAGCTCAGTCAACACCACATTTCATCATATCAACCCATATTTTATTATAAATGTCTCTTTAATTTGCTTATGTTTCTCCCTCTAAGCATCATTATAGTCCAAGCTACTATCTACCTTTTGCTTAACAATTGTGATTGCCTCCTACCTGGTTCCTCTGCTTCTATTCTTGCTTCTTAAAAATCTTGCAAAGGTAAACAGAATGTCCCTCTCCCTCAAAAAACTTTTCAGTGGTTTCCCTCTGAATAGTCTTCAAATGCTGACAGACAGTCCTACACCATCTGTCCCCTGCTGACCTTTCCCACCTCATCCCCCGTAAGACTTCCCTCCCTCTCTCCACTCCAGTCCCACTGGCCTTATGTCTCCCACATTCTTCCCAGCCCCAGACCTTTGTATCTGTGGTTCCCACTATGGAAAGTTCTTCCCTTTTCTCTTGGCTTCCTCATCATTCAGGTCTCAACCCCATATCTCTTCCTCAGGAAACCTATCCTGTACAGGTCAGCTTCCCTATCATGTGATATTACAGGATAATGTAACTCCCATTTGCACCATTTATAATAACGTATACTCACATATTTATTTGTGGGATTACTTTTTTACTTTCTTGCCCACACTCAACCTTGCCCACTAAACTGTAAAGTCCATGGAGGCAGACATAGCACCTGGTGTTTTGTTTTGTTTTGGCTGCTGTATCCTTATATCTGGCACATAGTAAGTGCTCAAAAAAATATTTATTGACTATATAAATATTTAGCCAATTTACATAGTTCAAGTCAAGCCCAGAGCTAGCACAGGGCTGGAACCAAGGACAGGACCAAGGTCAGGGCTAGGACCACGGACAGTGTCTGGGGCTGAAAGTTGGTTAGAAACAGCAACTTGGGCAGCTGTTGACTAGGGAGCAGGCCATGTGTAGATCCTGGCAGGGCTGCATGGAACAAGCCCATTGGAAAACCATTTGGCACAGCCGACCAAATCCATTAGACCATGTGCAAACCCTATGACCTGGCGGCTCCACTCCGAGGGGTCTACCCACAACAATGGTACTTCTCATTATAGCCACAGACTGAGAACTACTCAAATGTCTCACATGAGTAGAATGGATTAAATAACACATGGTTTGTTCACACAGTGGAATAAAATAAAGCAACGAGAACAAAGTATAACTATATGCAATAACATGAATGGGTCTCACTAATATAGGGTGGAGCAAAAGAAGTCAGACACAAAGAAGAACTTGCTGAAACATTCTGTTTATGTGACGTTTGAGTCTAGACCATGTGAACTGTCAATCAGTAGAGTGGCAAGTCAGAAATATGGCACTCTCGGGGGAATGGGGACCAAGAAGGGGCATGATGGGGAAATTCTGGGGTGCTAAGAATGCCCTGTTTCTTGATCTGAGTGCTGGTCACCCAGTTGTATTTGTGGAATCCACTGAGGCAAGAACTGGGAGGCACAGGGAGGTGAGGATTACAGAAGAAAGGTAGTGGGGTGATGGGGGGAACCAGGAAAGGGGGCCTTGGTAACAGAGATGCATGGAGGGTTCAGGTGAAGGGTTAAGGAGCGGTGTTAGCAGGCACCCAGTTCTTCCAGACCAGAGAGGCTGGAGAGGGAAGGAGAGCAGGGTGAGTGGTGGGAATGCTGACTGAGGAGGAGGGTCAGGGGCTGTGACCAGTGCCTCCCACAACATACACACATTCATTTCCTGGCTTNGCATGGAGGGTTCAGGTGAAGGGTTAAGGAGCGGTGTTAGCAGGCACCCAGTTCTTCCAGACCAGAGAGGCTGGAGAGGGAAGGAGAGCAGGGTGAGTGGTGGGAATGCTGACTGAGGAGGAGGGTCAGGGGCTGTGACCAGTGCCTCCCACAACATACACACATTCATTTCCTGGCTTCCTATGCTTGAAATTCTCCTCTGAGTCTAAGAAAAAGGAGTTTCCAGGGCTACCAGCCATCACACTCCACCACCATCCCATCAGAGATGGAAGGGGAGCGGGCAACAAGAGGCGCTCTGCCCCACAAAGCCCAGCAGAGAGCCTGGCAAGCAAAGAGCTGCCCTTCGCACAGCCCCTCAGCCCCACTCTCAGCTTGGAGTGCAGCCCTGGGTGTGAGCTGGGCTCTGACTTACCTTCAAATTCTGTTGCCCTGTGTCTAAGGTTGCACACGTCTCCAGGTGCACACACACACACATACACATACAAATGTACTCACATGTGCTTATCCACAAATATGAACACACTTCTTGTATCTGTCCATCCTAAGTCGCTTCAGCCCTGTCTGACTCTTTGCAAACCCTATGTACTGTAGCCGGTCAGGCTCCTCTGTCCTTGGGATTCTCCAGGCAAGAATACTGGAGTGGGCTGCCACGCTCTCCTCCAGGGGATCTTCCCAACCCAGGGATTGAACCAGTGTCTCTTACATCGGCAGATGGGTTTTTTTTACCACTAGCACCACCTGGGAACTATACACATACTTATATTCATCCAAAGAAGCTTGCATCTTTGCGGGCACACACATTTGAGTATGTGCAGGGGTTCCCCAGCAGCAAAGAACCCACCTGCCAATGCAGGAAACTCGGGTCGATCCCTGCCTGGGTCGAGAAGAGCCCCTGGAGTAGGAAATGGTAACCCACTCCAGTATTTTTGTCTGGGAAATCCGATGGAGAAACCTGGCGGGCTACAGTCCATGGTGTCACAAAAGAGACATGGCTTAAGTACTAAACAACAACGACAACAACAAGGGCATACACATACAAACTCCTCTTCACTTTTCCTCCACATCCAGCCATTGAGCGATGTCTAAAAAAGCTGATTTCTCACTGGCTCAGAGGGCAGTTGTGTGCCTCAAAGAACTTAGTTGGAGTGAGGGGAACCACACAGGAGACACTTCTCCAGAGGAGGCAGAGGTTACAGGGTGCTCCACACCTCTGGGGGTTTGGGGGAGCTGCCAGTCCCCCTCCCCCAATAATCAAATCCTGCACCCTCTTCCCCACTTGGTGGGAGCAGGGGGAGGGTCTCTGCAGCGGAAAGAAGCGGCAAAGTAGTGAAGCTGGTCTGAGAGTAGAGGCCCGCACAGGCCACACCCCCAGAGCCTCCTTCCCAAGCCCCTCTCCCTCCGAGTCTCCACCGTCCGCCTATCTCCTCATTCCCATTTCTTGAAAGAATCGCGCTCTTCTCTCAGCGCCAGGAAAGAAGCAGGATACTTGGGTGTCCCTTATGTCTCTCTCTCATCGCCCGCCCTCCCGCGGCATCGGGGGTGCCTGTGCGCAGCGAGGAAGGAGGGGAGCACGGGCCTCCCCCTCTTGGCACCCTTCCCATAGTCGGAGGGCTGGCAGGGATGGGGCATCGTCCCAAGCGGTGACTCAGTGCGCAGGGTATTCATGTGGTGGCCAAGTTTGACACTTCGCTCATCAGGGACTGTAGGTCCCAGGAGCTGGGGAGAGGGCCTGGCCTCCTGCAGGGATGTTCGAGAGGTGGGGGATTTTGGCCCCACCCCCATGCTCCTCTCTGTCCCTCGTGCCACAAGAAGAGTGAAGGTAGGAGGATTCTAGGGCTTCGAGGACAAGGAGGGAGGTGAGGGCNGGCTTATTTCCTCTGCCCCCGCAGAAAGTCCTTGCTCTCCTGGCAGGCTCTCCTGCCAACCTTCACCTGGGGTTTGGGGATAGAGGTCCCCATCTCACCTCTTTCCTCTGTCTCTCAGAGACAGAGGTTACTTCCTTACCTGAGTAACCAGCAGCTTCAGTGTGTCTGCACCTGCTTTGTCCCGAACTTCACAAGGGGGTTCTCAGGGCAGAGTAGGTGGATGCCCCTTGGCAGCCCTGAGCTCCTGGGTATATCCCCTTGCTCCTTCCCTGCAGCAGGGGTTCACTGAGCTGCGACCTGACTGTCGATCTGGGCAGCAACAGTGAGGAGGGAGACTGCAGCCAGCCGGGGGAGGAGAAGGGGAGGACCAGCATGAGGTCAGGGAGGGGAGCGGAGATAGGGCAGGTCCTCCCAGCGTCATCATGTGTCACCCCTCCTCTCCTCCCCTCGTCATCCCACCCCCCTCCCTGTCTGGGATCACTGAGTCCCACAGTACCCTCATCTCACCCCCGCCAGCCCTCATCCAACCTCCCCCATCCTTTCCTTACCCCATTTTTACTCTTCCTCCTCACCCTAATTTGTGTCCAACTTGACACCCTCATCCCTCATGTCATTTCTCCTTTCCCCCACCATTTCTCCACCTATTGCTCCTGCTCTCTGACCTGTTTCCCCCTCTTCCAGCACCCTTTCCCACGGCCAGCCCCTCTCCCTCCTTGGAACCTCCCTCAGCTCTTCCCAGCTGCCACATCCCTCCAGCTGGGGTCTTGCCCAGCACCCGCTCCTTCATCCTCCAACCATTTATCTCCTGGCAGGGGCAGGCAGCAGACGGTGGGTGGCGGGAGGAAGCCTCCCTCCCCAGTCTAGGCTGCTCTCCACGAGGAGCCTCCTTGTCCCACCTCAGCCCCTGCCTGGCCCCACTGCTCCCACCTGCACTGGGTCCTCTTCTTGCCTGTCTCTGTGCTGCCTCTCCCCGTCTGTACTGTCCAATCTCTGGTTCTCAGCTTGGGGATCAGTGCCTCCTTTTCATTCTCTCACCTCAGCAGCTTCCTAGAGAAATGGCAGATGAGACTTGGGCACTGGCTGGACAAGGGCGTGGCCTGAACACTGAGACATGGACGACTTGGGAAAGAAGGTGGGGTTCACAGGAGACAGGGAAGGGAAGCCTGAGGCTTAGGAGGAAGGTTTGGGGATGGAGAAAACTGAGAGGCAGGGGCAGACATGAGGGTGGTGGGCACATGGCACGCTGATGTTCTGGAGAGGAAGGGGATTAATTCTGTGCTGCAGTGGAGAAGCAGGGGTAGGGAGGGAGTTGTGGGCTGGGAAGAAATAGGAAGACTGGCCAGAGTGGCAGATGCCCACATCAGGCTGCCGGGCTGTCTCTCTGGTCTCATTTCCCCACGTGCTTTGCTCACCTGATGAGGGGCTGCTGGATAAGAAATATCCAGGCTGAGGGAGGTTTCATGTGGATAAAGTTCTTTCCACCCAACTACAAAATGGCAGCCCAGTCCAGTATTCTTGCCTGGAAAATCCCATGGATCTCGGAGCCTGGTAGGCTACCGTCCATGGGGTCGCAAAGAGTTGGACGCGACTGAGAGACTTCACTTTTCACAATCCTCACCATGTAGGAGAGGCTTGGCCAAGTGACAGCTCGTGGGTGACAGGGAGTGCGGGAGCCCGTGTCTGGCCCTGTGCGCGGCTGGGGCAGAGGTGTCCGCAGGTCCCCAGGTCTCGGCTGTGCTGTTTCTGGGCAGGGTGCACTGGCCCAGCATGTGGCTCTGCAGAATGCTCCGTGAGCTCCCGGTGGCCGAGGGCGAAGGCTCGAGTGGGTGCTCACATGGGTGTCCCCGTGTGTGTCCGTGTGTCTGGGTGTGCGTGTGTTTTTTTTTTTTCTCCTGGCTTTGATAGGAAAGATGAAGTCAGCATCTTGGATAGAGCTGGGTTCAGCTTCCTTCCTCTGCCTTGGCCCGAAGCCCCCAGAGCCTGAAATAGGTAACAGTTTCCCTCAGCTCTCCACGCAGGGCTTGGGGGAAAGCACGTGAAACATGGAGGGTCTAAAATGGCATTACCTAGAGAGGGCAAACTTCAGAGAACAGATTTTCTCTGATACTGCCAGATTCTAGTAATTCTAATGGTCATGTCCTGCCCCCCCTCCCCCCTTTTTTTTGGTCCTATACTCTATATGTTGGTTTTATTTTTACTTTATTCATTTATTTTTCCACTGCACCACTAGGCATGTGGGATCCTAGTTACCCCACCAAGGAACAAACTTGCACCCCCTGTAGTGGAAGCATGGAGCCTTAACCACTGGACCAAAGCATGGAAGTATAGTGGAAGTATGATCACCATAGGTATACTTGGCCCAGAGAGTGGCCGGAAGAGCCTGGAGAGAAAGGAGGACTGAAATGATGGCCTTGGGGTGTTTTGGAAGTCCACTTCTCAGGGGAGACAGGATGCTGGAGTCAGAAAAGGGTGTGAGATTCCAGACATTCACAAGCTCAAAAGGCAAAGAAGCCGAAGCCACTGCAGGCCTGACAGATACAATTCCAGCTTCTGAGATAATCATTATCTAAAATGTGATCCACACCCTGGATTTCAGGCTCCTGGAGGAGCTTATGTCTTATATATGTATGTTTGCCTTTTATCAGAAAAGCACTGGGCCTTGCATAACGCAGGTGCTTCATAAATGCCTGTCAACACCGAGTTGCCAAAGGACTGTGAGAGAAGGAAGTGACAAGAGTGTCTGGCAGGGAGCCTGAGAGTGAAGGCAGGGAGTCCAGTGGTCTGAGTGGGGTCGCCTTCGCCGAGGTGTCGCAGGCAGTGGACAGAAAGGCTGGGTTCTTACTGAGAACCGTCTGGGCTCTGGCTGTTCTCCGAATCCTCAGTCTAGGCGTCTTCAGCTCCGGGCCTCTATCCTTGAATGAACCTCCAAGTTCCTGTCCTACCCTCAGGAGGATTAGAGATAAAAGGTATATAGCAAGGAAGGAAAGGAGAAGCCTAGGAAGACAAGAGTAAGGGCAATTGAGGGCAAGGGCCTGAAGGATAGAGAGGGAGTGAAGAGGCCAGGGGCTGTGATCCAAAGAAGCAGTTCCAGAGAGGGGAAGATAGAAAACAGTTGTGCCGGGCTTCCGTTTACAAAGCCCTTTCCTACACCGCAGCACTTCATTAATCCCACTTTATGCTGAGGAAAACGGGGGCTCCTAGACACTAACGGACTTGGCCGGGTGATTTTGCTAGTGGTGGTGAAGGTGGGCCTCAGGCCAGGTTTTCAGATTCCAAAGCCTGTATGCCTCCCCCTTCCCCCAAGAAGAGCCCTAGAAAGATCGAAGACTTAGGGCAGAAACAAATGAAGGGCTTCAGGCAGGACTTGTTGGGGAAGGGTGGGTGCTCTCAATTTCTGAAACTTCTTTCTGCATCCAGTTATGATGTAGATTCAGTGGGAAGAAACTGCCAAGTGTAAGTCAGGAGGTCAACACTTCATTATTGAGACTGGGGGGTGGGGCGAGTTGGGAGGTGATGAGGAATGTGGAGAGAAAAAAACTGATCATGAGATGAAAGAGGGGAGAGAATTAAGAGGCTAGGCTGAAAAACAGGGCGAGAGCCACAGGAGGAAGAGTTTGAACCCTTAAAACTTCCTTTGCCTGGAGACATGGGTGTGGGGAAAAGGGAGGAGGGAGGACATTTCTATCTCGTGACAAAAGAAAGTCACACAATTATTTTGTTCTCTGCTCTGGGGCGGGTGGGCGCCCGTATTTACCAGAGGGACCAGGGTCGCTGTAGCAACCACACATCTGGGCCCCGGAATCCAGATGTGCTGTATCCAGAAGCCATAGCAGAACGATGAGGCAACGGTGTGAGGCTCTCCAGTCCTGGCCCCACAGCTGGGAGAGGACCGAGCACTGGAGTGGGGAGCTGAAGGGAGAGGGGGGCGGGGGGGGGCAGGAGGAGAGGGCTGGAGCAGGGGAGGAGAGAGGAAGTTATGGAAGGGGGCAAGGAATGTGGACGAAGGAGTAGAAGCAGCCAGGGGAGAGAAGACCCAGAAGAAAGGGAGCAGACTGTGAAGCGGAAGGGAGGAAGGGAAAAACACAAAAACCTTGAGAAACCAGCAAATGAATGAAGGATAAAGGGTGTGAATGAGAAGGTGATAACTCGAGGCTGGGTAGAGGGCAGGGAAAGGCAGGAAACCAGTCTAGAGAAAAGAGAAGAGGGAGAGACAGTGGATGAAAGGCGATTTTGAGGAAGGAAAGTAACAGAACAGAAAGATACAGAGGGTCTGAGCCAGGAAGGCGTCAACAGGACGTGCAGGAGTGACAGCACGTGGAGGGGGCCTTCGATGGGGCCACAGCTAGAGATCAGCATGGGCCTGCAGGGAGGCAGCCAGACTGACCTGCTTTCACCCCCCATGGCACACCCACTCTCCACACCTCTCCTGAGCCTTCCTTCCCACCACCCAGGCCCTTGCCAAGACAGTGAGTCCTGGCTCACACCACAGTGCCAGCTGTCCCCTGCCAACCAGCCAGAGAAGCTGCATGCCACACCCTAGAGCCCCCTTCTGAGAAGCTAGTACTTTAAGCACTCTCTTGAGCTGGCGTCAGGAAAGAGAGAAAGCGATGGGACAAAGAAATAGTGACGGACCCAGATGGGATAAAAGTGGAATCGAGGAGAAAAGGACCAGGTGAATGGAAAGAGAAGGGAGCAGGTGAGGAGAGAAAGCTGTGTCCACTCTAGACCAGGCATCCTGCACATCATCTTTCCTCCTCACATCAGCCCGAGGAGTAGGCAGGAACATCCCGTTCTGCAGGTAGGCAACTAAGGCTCAGTGTGTTCAAGCAACCTACCAGTGTTAGTCACTTCGTCGCATCTGACTCTACGACCACATGGACTGTGATCCTCTGTCCATGGGATTTACCCAGCAAGAACACTGGAGTGGGTTGCCATCCCTTCTCCAGGAGATCTTCCAGACCCAGGGATTGAACCCAGGTCCTCTGCACTGCAGGTGTATTCTTTACCGTGTGAGCCACCAGGGATACCCACTAATAAACAGAACTCCATCTCAGATGCTTAGCCCGCAGAATCCTTGTTCTTCTTGCACGCACTGTCTGTATCAGGATGGGAAGGGCTCCGGGGACCTCGGGACAGGAAGTGATGGTAGAAGAGCCAGGGCTGCCCTCTGGAGGGAGGAAAGGCCTAGTTCCTGGGGGCCCTAGGTTCCAGGTTGCCATAGTTACTTGGTCTGTTTTCATCCCAAACACAGTAATGGGAAGCAGGGGAGCCTGGCTGAACACGTGAGGTTCTTCCCTCGCTTTCAGGCCTGGGCTTGTGGCCCGGGCGGCCCCTGTCCAGTCATCTGGGCGTGGAGCCCAGGCCCAGCCCACGCCCTCCCGCTGACCCAGGACACTCCCGCAGGGCTGGGTCCGAGGTGCTGCTGGACAGGAGCCCCTGATGGGGAACCCCCCCAGGTTGAGGGAGTCTTGTTGTCCTATTCTCCTTCCTCCTAATTAGAAAGCACAGCCTTTCCTGCTGGCCCTGCAATTGTCCTTTTCTTTCAACTGGACTCTCAAGTCTCGGTTTCCTCCAGTTTGGGGCTAAGGAGATGCTTCTCAGCGTCCCTCTTCCCTCCAAACACTGCCTCCTTCTCCACTGTGGCTCCTCCTTTCTGGGCTCACAGCCCCTGGCCCCAGCTCCATTGTTTGTTCAAGCGGCTCCTCCTGGAAAGCTAGGGGGAAGAACCTGCTAGAATGCAGGGGACCCAGGGAGGCAGCCCATTCACCCTGAAGGGCGTGGGGCCCCCTGTCCTTCCTGTTTACTCAGACACATTCCAGAATCTGCACTCTCTAGCCTGTCACACCATGGGACATCCCTCCCCTGCTCCCCCACAGACACCAGACATAACCCTCATGCGTTACAGGGCTGGGGAGAAGGGGATGACGTGAGGTCTGTGATTGCACACCCACTCCACCCCAGGGCTAGCTGTGTCCTCAGTGCTCGACTCTCTGACATACCGGCCCTACAGCAGCCATGTTCCCCCAGATGACCCATCACAAGCCAGGAAGGCAGGCACCATACCTTCAACTCCCTCCAAGTTGTTTATTTAATAACAAAAAAGAAGATATGCCCATACATCCACCTGACCTCCCTCCGCCATGCCTCGTTGACTCCCAGGAACTAGCTCCAAAATGTAAAAACTTCCCTTATCCCGCCTGGGGACTAAATTCTCATCTCTGCCCCCTAAAACAGAAAACACAAGAATAAAGAGTGTAGCCGGGCCCACTCACCCCAAAGCTTCACTTCACTCAGCACCCTCAAGGAAAGAAGCAGGGGTTGGGGGGTCACAGAAATGAGAGGAGCTCTATATTCCAAAAAAGGGGTGAGAAGAGAGGAAAACTTCCACCCACCTCCAAATAAGTGCCTAACCCCACACCCTGTCTTCCCTTTACAAATTGCCGAAAGCCCAGGGACCAGGAAAATTCAAAACAGTCCGGCTTGGTTGCTCCCACCCCTACCCGCCAGTTCCAAGTCAGTGTGAGTCATAGAGGTCAGAGATGATTGAGGTAGAGGGCTGATGGGCGGCCTGGTGAGCCTGGCTGGCTGCTGCAGAAGCTGGCAAGGGGCCACCTGTGGCATTGCCCGGGGTTGAGGACGGCTGTTTTCGTAGTGAGGGGGGCACTGTGGAGGTCTTGATGTGAATCACTCTGGTATCCATGACCTCACACTCGATCTGCATCATCTCCTCATAGTCCCCAGGGGGCCCCCGGCCTGACAGGGTCTCTGTGAGAAGGGCAGGGTTAAGGGAGAGGAGAAGGGGAAGGCAGAGAGGACAGAAAAGCAGAGGTGTGCAGGGAGGAATGGGCAGTGATGGGGAGGCAGATCCAGGGAGTGTTCAGTGAGAAGGCAGGGATGGAGTTGGTGCAGGGAGGAGAAAGAAGTGGCAGGGGTGGGGGGAGGGGGGGTGGCAGATGACAGTGATGAATGTAAGGTCGCAGAGGACAGGACATCAAGAGAAAAAAAGAAGTAAGATTCTGGCAGGTGCCCAGCCCACCCCACCCACCCTGGCCCACAGCCCTGAGCACCTTCACCCAGGAGGACCCACGTCTCATCTTCCTCCCATCAGTCTCCTGCATTTCGCTTTTCCCTAGCCATTTCTGNATGACAGTGATGAATGTAAGGTCGCAGAGGACAGGACATCAAGAGAAAAAAAGAAGTAAGATTCTGGCAGGTGCCCAGCCCACCCCACCCACCCTGGCCCACAGCCCTGAGCACCTTCACCCAGGAGGACCCACGTCTCATCTTCCTCCCATCAGTCTCCTGCATTTCGCTTTTCCCTAGCCATTTCTGGCTTGCTCTCACTCATGTATCTAGCATCACTCTGGAACCACCGCGCCTGTCATTTCCCCCCTCAACTCTTCATATTGGATCTCCCCATTGGAACTTCCTTATTTCTCAATTTCAGGACCCGTCCCCAACTAGGCAGGGAAAGAATTACCATTGGGGGCCATGGCAGGCATCACCAGGGACATCTTGGGCCGGGAGGTCTTGTTGTGGCTGATGGCTGGGAGCAGCAAGTGATCCTGGGGACAGAGGGGCCAGGCGGGGAGGGTGGAGGAAAAGGTGCTGACAGGCTCCCTGGCCCTGCTCTCCAGCCTCGATCTGCAGAGAGACTGCTGAGGAACCCAGGGTGAGGGGATGGGACCCGCAGGAGAAACTCACCCTTCGGAAGGAGACAACATAAAATGTGTCTTCCCGTCGATCAATTGCATCCAGGAACTCGGGCTGCGAACGGTCTGGTTGGCGGTACAGCTGCAGCTGGCCCACGGAATCCCTGGACAGGTAGGAAAATGGGATTGGTGCGGAAGTGAGCCCAGAGACCAGTTCCCACTGGGGAAGAGGGGAGAGGGCAAGAGGGAGACAGGAGACCCCAGGGGATGAGGGAAGCATGAGGCCCTGGGGGCAGTGCGGACATGCACAAGACAGCTCCTTTAGAGGAGCCTCACTTAATGAACAAGTGCCCCTTTCAAGACTCACCCTTCTGGGGGCCCAGGGGGGCGGGTGGGGACTGCCTGAACTGGAGGTGACTTCTTCCACAGCTGAGACTTCTGGAAGGAGAAGTATCTAAGGATTTGAAGAGGATGAAGGGAAAAGGGAAAAGAGAGACGGCCCCTACAAACTGACACCACCTCACACCCACCCTCCCTCTCACCACCCCAAACCACTTACAATCCCTAGGATGTTTAGCCCTTGTTTTCAAGTGGCCTTCCCTGAACCGGCCCACCCCCTCCTACCTGTTTCTCCTGGGCTCTCTGGGGTGTCTTCCGCCGGCCTCTCTGGTGGCGCTGGACCCAGCCACTCAGCTCGTCGGCAAGCCTGGGGAAGCAGGGGGGGGACACCTCCATGCCAGGCCAAGACGCCCACTCTTCTGCCCCGCATATCAGAGGGAAGGGGAGAGAGCACAGGGCGCTGGCGCTTCAGCACACAAGTCAGCCAGGCCGTCGGGGAGGGGCCTAGGGACACAGGGAGGACGGCCCAGTCATGAACCCCCCTACCTCAGGGACTCGGTTCGGTTGAAGTGCCGGCAATCCGAGGAGAGGAAGAGCTGGTCTAGGTCTCTCAGCAGCAGCTCCCTGGCGTCCCCGGGGAAGGCTGTCAGGTTCCTGGAGGCAGAGACGGGGCATGACCCAGGGTGCCCCGCGCTGCCCCGTCAACAGGAAAGGCTGTGCCGGCATGAGCACAGCTCAGCTGCTGTGTGCATGCTCAGTCATGGCTGACCCTGTGTGAGCCCACGGGCCGCAGCCCTCCAGGCTCCTCTACCCAAGGAGTTTTCCAGGCAAGAATATTGGAGTGGGCTGCCATTTCCTTCTCCAGGGGATCTTCCCCAACCCAGGGATCAAACGCGTGTCTCTTGGGCCTCCTGCACTGGCAAGCGGATTCAACTGGGAAACCTGGCCCCCCCTCAAAAAGGAAAGGTAACTTTAGGGGAGAAGACACACTCAGTACCCCTAAAATAGAGAGGGCCCCCTCCTCACCTGAAACTTGGGTGGCCTGTGGGGCTGGGCTGGGGCTCCTCAGGGTCCTGGAAGGGATGCTGGGGGGGTTCAGCTCCATGAACTGGCTCTTGTGCCGAGAACTCCAGCAAGTGTCTCCGGGGTCGAGACTCCCCTCTGCTCATCCGAGGAGAGATGGAAGCCGGAGGAGGCTCACTGATGCTGTGGATAGAAAAGGATTGAGCACGAGGAAAAATTCCAGCTTAACTGAGGGCCTGGGTAAGAGGGAGGGCTCTGCAGATAGCATGCCTGGTTCAAATTTGTGCTACAAGACTGACTCTCTTCATCTGCAAGATGGACTGAGAACAGTCCCTACCCACAGAGCCAGAAAACACTAGAAAAAGGAGAGTGCTTAACCGAGGGCCCAGAACTCAGTAAGCTCTTAATATAGTCACTATGTTTATCAATGTTCTCATGACCATCTCCTCCAGGATGTACCATTTATGACAGAGATGATGGAACATGAAGGGACTAGGGACTGCTGGCTACACCATCAGTGCCAAGGACACTAGAGCTGTCTGTGTGCAGGTAATGAAAGGGATTGTGCCGAAGAGGCAATCAAGTGGTCAACAGGCAGGCTCCGCCCAGAAGGTTCTGGGGAGACAAGGAAGGTCTCACCTCACAGGCCCAAAGTTGAAAGCGATGAAGAGAAGGAAGACCATGACGCAGACCACCTTCCTGTTTCCAGACCCTAACTTGAGCTCGCTGTTCTAAGATGCAAAGAAAGAGAGAGGCCAGAGACGGTGAGTCATCCCAGGAAGCCCGCATTCCCACTGGTCTCCCCAGGCCTCCCAGGTCTTACCTCAGTCAGCAGGGCCTCCAGCCGCCGGCGGAGGGCAGCATTCTCCCGCCGAAGCTGCTGGTTGTCAGCCAGCACGGCCTGCAGCCGGGCTTCCAGCCCCTGCAGGTACTCTTTCTTCTTCCTGCGGGACTGGCAGGCTGACTCCCGGTTCTTGATCATCCGCTGCTGCCGCTTCAGCAGCTTGGCCTGGGCACCGGAGGGTCAGAGGGAGAGTGAAAGCAGGGCAGGGAGGGGGAGTGTGCCCTGCCACCCCAGGGACTGACTACTCAAAATTCACATGGGCCCCTCTCCTGCCTTCTTAACCTCTACCTGCAGAGCCAGAGAGGGGTTCTTCCTCTCTGCTAAAACATTTCAGGGAAGGGGCCCTTCTCTCCACCACTTCCTACTCCTGTGCCTCAGAGCTGCGAGAAGTCGGACTGTAGGAGGAACTTCCCCACCCAGGTTCTTGGTAGAACCTCAGTTCTTTTCCTTGATGAATGGTCTTCCTTCTTTGCAATTCTCCTTTTTTAGGACCCAAAGTTTAAGCTTGCTATAGTTAGAGAACAGTTTACCCAGCTTTCCCCAAGGAAGCAGCCTCCCTCTTCTATAACACAGGATGATTCCTCTGGCTTTGATTTACTAAGACCACTCCCACTTCTCCATCTGCAGGGACAGCAAACCTGAGGATCCTAGAACTACATGGTGTTGATAAAAGGAGTCCATTCTGACCTTGACGATCATCTTATGGGCCTGTTTGCTCACTTTTTTGCTCCTTTCTCACTCCACAGTTCTCTCCCCTCCCCATTACTAAGCCTCCCTCCTCCTCTCCCCAGTAAATAACTTACATCCACCTCAGGAGGGCAGGAGTTCCCAGGCATAGGGGCTGGAACAATGCTCTTCCTCTCAGGTCGTGGAGTAGGAGGGGTCGGTCCCTCAGGCTGGACTTGAACAGCACCTTGGATGAGGACCACTGGGGACACTGGGGCAAGTGGGCAGGAGAGGAGGTCTGAGAGCTGGGAGTCAGGTGGTGTCCTTGTGCCCACACCCAAGGGTCAGGGCGCCGGAAGGCTGTGAGCTGCCTCCTTCTCTCCTTCAGTACCTGGGGGTGGCTGGACAAGGGGCTGCAAGAGGACGGTGGTGCTGGCGGGCATGGCTCTCGGTGGCATCGAGACAGTGGTTATCACCACGGGTTTGGGCTGCAGTGGTGGCTTCCGGGCAGGCAGGGCTTTGCCTGAAGGAAGGTGAAAGGAAAGAAGGAAGGGATGTCAGGACAACAGGCCTCTGGCCAGGGACCCGAGGGGTCAGGAGACGCGTTACCTGAGGAGCCATCAGAGGACAGGCCTACGCTGATCTGGACAGCTCCAGGAGGGGGGCCGGGGACATCCCGCAGGAGACATCCCTGAAGGGACGGGGACTCTGTCTTTACTTCCAGGACCTCCTCTCCTATGAAAGCCTACATGGGGCATTCCAGAACACATGCGAGTCAGGAAGAGTGCGGAGGAGGAGGAGCCGAAGAAGAGAAAGCCCTCACACCTCTGAGAGTCAGGAGGAACTCACTGGCATGCTGGAGGGAGGAGCGGAGTGCATGGTCACCTGGCTGGGAGACTCCGCAGAGAGCAGGGGAGCCTCTGAGCTGATGGAGGAAGACGGAGAAGCAGGCTCTATCTTAATCTGAACATCTGCGGGATGGCAGGATGAGACAAAGAGCTGGGTGTCAGATAAACACTGAAGGAGAAGAGGGCTAAGATGTGGAAATGGGAGAAACAGTCACTTCCCCTTGTACCTGGAAGTAAAACTATTTTTGGCTCAGGAGGGCAATCCAGAGGAGGGGAACTGGAGCTGCTAACCTGTTGCCTCTCCTCCGACCTCTTTTCTCGGAAAGGACTCCCTTCTTCTTCCTTGGCCCCTCTTAGCTGGTTCCACCACTGCCGAACCCTCAAGCCTGCCCTTGTGCATCAGCTGTCCCTTTCTTCCTCACACACCTTGTTCATTCACATGGTGGAGGCCCACACAGGGAGATTCGGCTGCATTCTCATGGGACCAAATTCCTGTCTGGCTGGATTTCCACCTCATCCTGGCCCAACGCGATCACGCATCAACACGCTGACAGCTGCCCGGCCTGCATCTCTACCCTTGACTGCTCCCCTGCACCCAGATGCTGACTCCCAGGCTGCCTGCTGTTCACTACCATTCTCATGCCCCTCCATTCACCCAAATTCAGCCGGCCTTAACACAGGGCTCACTGCTTGTCCCTTTATACAGATCCCCTTCCTACCGTCAGCCTTCAAAGCTCAGTCACCTCTGAGCCTTCACAGCCTCTGTTAAATCTATCTGTAAGACTTGTTGATTGCCCCATAGAGGTTAACCTAGCTGAAGGCCAAATTCAGCTCTAAGATCAATGGTCCTCTACTACCTCTGGTTCATAGCTTGGGTTTTGATACTTAATTATAAGATTACCAATACTGCTATTTTAAAATCTCAAGTCTATTTATGTATTTCAATAGGTAATACAATCATATAATACAAGATTCCAAAGGAAGAAAAGGAAATTCAGTGGAAGTGAATCTCCTTTCCTTCCTTGTCCACCAGCCATCCAGAACCTCTCCACAGAGGTGACCACTGTCTGAGCTATTTAGCCATATGTTAACCTTCATGAGACTCTCCAAAAGCAAGGACTAGGTCTTGTGCTTCATGTCTATCAAAAGGATGGGTAAAGTGCATGGGTGTCTGCATGATAAGTCATTTCAGTCATGTCAGACTCTTTGTGATCCTATGGACTGTAGCCCGCCAGGCTCCTCTGTACATGGGATTCTCCAGGAAAGAATACTGGAGTGGGTTGCTATGCCCCCCCAGGGGATCTTCCTGACCCAAGGACTGAACCCACATCTCTTATGTCTCCTGCATCTGGCAGGCAAGTTCTTTACCATTAACACTACCTGGGGAGACAGGTAAAGTACAGGCCCTCAAAAAAATAACTATATATTAGAGGAGAACCTGACTCCAAGAACACTATCCTTTGCAAAATCATCAACAATCTTTTCACTGGTATAGACTTTTCAATCCTTATTTTGTTTCTCCTCTTTGTAATAGTTAATCATATGCTGGATATGAGCTGTTTGTCCCTCCAATCCCTTCCCACCCTCCCCTGCCCTGCTCTGAGGCCCAAGAGGAAAACATGTGTGGCTCTCTTGTCTTCAAGCTTCTGGCTGAACTTCAACCAAGGGGAGGTAGTGCTAAGAAACCCTGAAGTCACCCTGAAATCAACAAGTCCCACACTGAATTCATCATGCTCCCTGCCAGGAGACTCCTGCAGTCGCCATCCAGTGACTGGTACCTTCACCCACGGAGTGGCTGCCCTCATCAGAAACCCAGGCACGTTCTTTCACCCCTGCTCATCTTCAGTGCCCATGAGGCCACTGCACTCATCCATTTCAATTCACTCTTTCTCAAATCTGCCTTCTCAGCATCGGAGTGTCTTACCTGACTAAGCACACTGACCTCTTTCTTGGTCCTCCTGCTTCTGGTCTTGAGTTTCTGCAATCCAGTGTCTACTTTGCCACTCATCTTCCTAATCACACTGTTCTCCTGCCTGACTCTTCAAAGGCACAGAACTGCCCACAGGAAAAAAAGCTAAGAGTCCCTAAGCAGGATGCCTACCTGGCCTTGAAGCCTCTGAATTTCCTGGCCCTTCCCTACTGCCTCTCCTTACATCCACTCTAAAGAGATGCAGGTTCCTTATAAACACACTAGTCCCTAGGCTTCTTCTGGCTAATTCCAATCTATCTTTCAAAACTCAGCTCAGGAAACCCCTCCTGCATGAGTACATCCTTGATCTGGCCCCAGCTGGGTGAGATGCCCCCTCTAATGAGCTTTCATGGCACCCTGTGATAATCTCTACCCTAGAATTACCATACTTTAGTTGTCTTTCTGCTACAGCATAGTATGGGATCCTTAAATCAGTGAGGTGGTAAGGTGTTCTTCATCTTTGCAATTCAGAACCCTGTCCCAGTATCTGGCATGGAGTAGATGCTCAATAAATGTAGGTGCTGAACAAACATGCAAGAGTAAACAGACTCAGTAACATTTCTAAAAACAGCACAAATAATGTGACTTGTAGAATGCAGGAGCAAGTATATGGTATTCCAACTTTTCTGTATGCTTGAAAATTTTTATAAAACCTTTGGAGGGAAAGTCACATATATAAATATGCCCTAAACTGTCTGCAAGTTTTTAGAAATGAAAAGCAACAGAAACAAGAAAAGAAAGAAAAATTATTCCCATCTCTTCAGTGCTGCCCTTATTGTGATTTCCTGAAATCCTCCCTCCTGCTCCTGGCCTCCCTCCTGGTTATCTGCCATCTCCCCTCCCCACCTCTCCTCCTTGTCCTGCTGACCACACTCCCTCTTTACACACACACACACACACACACACACACACACACACACTCTCTATCTTGGTAAAGCTTGGAGATGATGCAGGCTATTATTACCTGAAGGATCATCAGAGGTGGCGCTGACATTGATCTGAATGGTTTCAAATGGGGATGTTGGATCATCTCCCAGGAGGCAGAGTGGGGGTGCCAAGGACTCTGACTTCACAACCAGCATCTCCCCTACACCAGGGGCCTGGGTAACAGTGAGGGTGAAGCAGGGGGGACAGAACAAGAAAGAAAACAAAAAGGACATGTTGAGAGTAAAAGCCGGGACAGAAGCCTTATAACTTACAAACCACCAGTTATTTGACATTCTGGTTTGAATGGTAGTCAGCATCTTACTCAGCTGTGTCTGGCCCCTTGTTCCCTTTCTATTTTATTCCTAGGAAAGTGGATAAAGTCTCATGATTTCAAATATTGCAGTGGTCAACCTGGACAAGAACAGTTCCAGAATTCTCAGCAGTTAACAACTCTCTTCTTCCCTGTCCCCTCATCCCGCAATGGCTGCCACATTTCTCTATATATTAAAAAAACTCCATCTTCGATTCTAGACAATGAAATGGGAATGTGAAAAATGAAGACATAAAAGAAATGGTAAAGGTAGAAAAGAACTTCCCCCTCCACCCCATGACCTGCAGCCCACAAACCATTCCCTTGGCATCAACAGGTGAAGGCAAGGGAACTGAGTCCCTGCCACAGAAAGTAGGAGGGAGAGGACTCTCTCACCTGGCTGGAGGGCTCTGTGGAAAGATGCGATGATTCAGAGCTGAGGGAGGAGGAAGAGCAGGGGGAGGATGGCTCAGACTTCACCTGGAGATCTGGAGGAAAATGGGCTAGAAAATAACCACGAAGTGAAGCCTGACAAGAGCCCAAAAAGCGCTCAAGGACATGGGGTCAAAACCCCTCACTGCGCAAGGGAGAAGGAACACTTATCAGGGGTTAAAGGGGGACAGGAGTACACAGGCACTCAGGTGGAGGAGGCTTGAGGATAAGAGGAACTGCACAGCTTCTGGGAAACAATGGGATGAGGGTTTCTGAAAGGATGAGGGAGTCATAAAGGGTATCTTACCTGGGAAGATAGGCAGAGAGTCCCAAGGGGGTTCAGGAGGGCTGACGTCCATCCCCAGGTCCAGGGAGCTGCTGCCAAACTGAACAAGGGGGCCGGGTATTAGAAGACAGAAGTGTGAGGATGAAGGGATGCTCCAGCTGAGCGCTGGCTTGGGGATGAGTCCCGGTTCTGCGACCACTCCCACCCAACAACAGTGAGAGACAAGGTGTGGGGAGCGATACCGGGACATCCTGCTCCGGACAACGGAAGAGCTGCGTCTGCTCCTCGGCCACTTCATCCAAGCCGGCGTACAAAGCGCTGTCTGCAAGAGGTGCGGAGGATCGGGGGTCGGCCGGTAGCGCAGCCTGCAGATCCTCACAGAGCCCTCGCCCCATCCCTCATTGGCTCGGCTCGGCCAGACCCACCGCCCGCCCACTTGAAAAGTGGTATAGCAAGAGAACTACAGTCCCTCCTTCCCCAATCCCGGAACAATCCCACATTTCCGCGGGAGCGGAGGTCTTCCCCCACTCCCGCATCCCCCAAAGCACAACTAGCCGCCTTGTTCCACCCATCTTCAGACGACCGATTCCGTATTTGCCCAGCCTTCCTCTTTGAGCCACCTCTTATTCCTACGTGCCTCAGGGGCACAGCAGGCCACAGCCCTATCCCTTCCCCGAGGCGCCTCCCTCCGCGCACCCCAGTCCTCCGGGCTCAGCAAGTTGTCGGTGAAAAACCGTGTCGGGTCCGCAATCTCGCTGAGGAGCATCAGCTCCGCCATCTTTCCCCCCGCCCCCCAACCATGAGAGGGTTCCCAAGGCCCGCCTCTTCCGCATTATCAACGAATCAAGCGACTCTTAGAAATGGAGGGGGCGTCCCGGAAGTCCTTCCGACCAGTAAGAGGCCTGGGTACTGAGCACATGCGTCAATAGAAGAGGCGGTCGTACAGACTGGGCCAATGGGAGCGCGGCAGGACGCTAACGCTCCCACACTACTGGACATTGAGGTTTGCGCATGCGCCAAGCAGAACTCCGCCTGAAAGCGCCTAGGAAGTGTGGCTTTCAGGCTTTGGATTTCCGCCCTTTGCCCCAGCATGTCCTAAATTTAGAAGGTTAGCTCATCGATTCATCTTCGGAGATGGACAAGCCCCCCCAAAACATAGCACACATGACTATATAGCTTTTTAATGGTAAAAAGGGACGCTGAGACCACAGCTACCTCCCTTAGGAAGGCAGAAGCTTGGAGGGGAATATGGTGCAACTCTCCCTTGGTCCCCACCAAATCTCACAGCATAGACCACACTTCACAGGTTCCTGTCTCTTTTAAGGTTTAACTTTTAATCAGCCAAACATCTTGCGCAGTCCTTGAGCCAGCCCTGCATCCTGTTTCTTTCCCTGAATGATCACCTTTCCCAGCTCCTCCTGGGCTGCCCGGTTTTTGGGGTCTACGGCCAACACCTTCTTGAGGTCAGTCATTGCTTTTTCCAGGTTTCCAAGAGCAGCCTGGGCAACACCCCTTCGGTACAACGCCTTTATATGGCCAGGCTCCCGCTCCAGCACCCGGTCACAACTTTGGGCCGCCAAATGGGGCTGCCCTAGCAGCAACTGACAAGCAGCCAGGTTGGCGTGAAGGACAGTTCGTTCCGGAGGGCCAGGTGGGGGTAAGGTCAGCAGCAGCCGAAGAGCCCGTGCATAGCATCGGGCAGCTCCTTCCGGATTCCCCGCTCGAAATAATTCTGTGCCCCTTGCACGTTCTTCTCTGGCCAAGGCCTCCTTCTCGGTGTCCTCCAACTCCCAGGAGTCTCGTCCCTGAGTGAAGGAGGCCAGTGTGAGCCTGACAGGAAGTCCAGAGCGCCCAGGGAGCTGAAGCTCTGCCTCCTCGCCTTGACACATGGACTCCAAGCATTTCTCTATGAGCTCCCCCCAAGTTTCCTCCCGCCATGGGCCTAACCCCACAGTTAGTTCTGTCCAGCCCTCTGGCAGCCCTGACCCCAAAGGAAATCCAGAAGCCTGTACCCTGCAGCGGGAGCCCAGCTTGGGTTTGTCCAAGCCGTGGCCACGGACTACGATCTTCTTAACAAAGCTGCCATCAGGACAGTACCACAGATCAGAAGCTTGAAGGGGCTCTGACACCGCACTGGCTGATCCATGAGACTTAGCGGAGTCTCTTTCAAGTTCAGCGGCCAGTTTTTCAGTTTCCTGAGGATTCTCTAGAATTTGGCTAGGTGGATCTGGGCTCACTCTCAGCTCAAGGATTTCCATAGGAGATTCTCGCAGATGCTGCCTAATCTGAGTAGGTAATTCAAGGCTCTTTTCCCCTTGTTGTTGCGGTTGACAGCTGTCCTTCTCTCCCATTGAGTTGACTGGTGGTGTATCCATTTGGGTGCCTGGCCCCTTCCACCGTGGGTAAACAGTTTTGGATAGAAAGGGATGGACAGAGTCCAGGTCAGCACCTGATTTGAAAAACAAAAATCAGAGCAATGCTATTGGCAGAAATTTTATTTAAACTCCTTTTCCGTCCTTTTGGGACCCCGGACCGCGGTCCTCAAAGTCCTCTTTTTTTTTCTTTATTTCCTTCCCGAATCTCTGTCCGGTCCAGTCTCCCCTCCAACCCCGAACTACAAGTTCCACAATTCCCTGCGGCTTGGGTAGCCATTCCCAACTACGGACACCCGACCGAGTCAAAAAATACCTGGGGGGGNAGCAGAACTCCGCCTGAAAGCGCCTAGGAAGTGTGGCTTTCAGGCTTTGGATTTCCGCCCTTTGCCCCAGCATGTCCTAAATTTAGAAGGTTAGCTCATCGATTCATCTTCGGAGATGGACAAGCCCCCCCAAAACATAGCACACATGACTATATAGCTTTTTAATGGTAAAAAGGGACGCTGAGACCACAGCTACCTCCCTTAGGAAGGCAGAAGCTTGGAGGGGAATATGGTGCAACTCTCCCTTGGTCCCCACCAAATCTCACAGCATAGACCACACTTCACAGGTTCCTGTCTCTTTTAAGGTTTAACTTTTAATCAGCCAAACATCTTGCGCAGTCCTTGAGCCAGCCCTGCATCCTGTTTCTTTCCCTGAATGATCACCTTTCCCAGCTCCTCCTGGGCTGCCCGGTTTTTGGGGTCTACGGCCAACACCTTCTTGAGGTCAGTCATTGCTTTTTCCAGGTTTCCAAGAGCAGCCTGGGCAACACCCCTTCGGTACAACGCCTTTATATGGCCAGGCTCCCGCTCCAGCACCCGGTCACAACTTTGGGCCGCCAAATGGGGCTGCCCTAGCAGCAACTGACAAGCAGCCAGGTTGGCGTGAAGGACAGTTCGTTCCGGAGGGCCAGGTGGGGGTAAGGTCAGCAGCAGCCGAAGAGCCCGTGCATAGCATCGGGCAGCTCCTTCCGGATTCCCCGCTCGAAATAATTCTGTGCCCCTTGCACGTTCTTCTCTGGCCAAGGCCTCCTTCTCGGTGTCCTCCAACTCCCAGGAGTCTCGTCCCTGAGTGAAGGAGGCCAGTGTGAGCCTGACAGGAAGTCCAGAGCGCCCAGGGAGCTGAAGCTCTGCCTCCTCGCCTTGACACATGGACTCCAAGCATTTCTCTATGAGCTCCCCCCAAGTTTCCTCCCGCCATGGGCCTAACCCCACAGTTAGTTCTGTCCAGCCCTCTGGCAGCCCTGACCCCAANCCCTGGGGGAATTCCCTAACAGTCCAATGGTTAGGATGCTGAGCTTCCTCTGCAGGGGGCTGGGGTTCCATCCAGATGAGGCTTGCCTTACCTTTGCCTCATGTTCATCAATGCCTTTTGAGCTCTTCTTCCTCAAAGAATCTTATAGACAGTGCTTTTCAAACTTTGATGACCCTACATATTATCTGGGGAACTTGTAAAAATGCATGTTCTGACTTAGGAAGTCTAAGGTGGGACCTGCTACTCTGCATTTCTAACAAGCTCTTGGATGCTGCTGCTGGTGGTCCATGGACAACACACATTGAATAGTGTGACTCTAGAATAATCTCATCCTGTTCTTTTGACCTTTTAGTCTGTGTCCTTTTATTTTGTCAAATATTTTGTATATGCATACGTCCTCAGTTGTGTCCCACTCTTTTGTGACCCCATGGACTGCAGCCAGCCAGGCTCCTCTGTCCATGGAAATTTACAGCCAACAATACTAGAGTGGGTTGCCATTTCCTGCTCCAATGTTTTACATGTATAACTGGTATAACGTGATCCACTGGATGAATCAGTGGAAAAACCAGTCCTCCTCTTCCTAATAAAACATGTAGGTCCCTATTGTGATTCAGGCTTGCTCGTCCAGCTCCCTGTACAGGCGGGCTATGACACAGCTCTTCAGGGAAGGAGAATTCCTTTCTTAGTCCTCACTTTGGCTCCCTCTTGAGTTTGCAATTGTTCAGTTCACAATTGTGTTCCAGACTAAAGGACCATGCCAGGAGGGGAGGTAATGTCATCATTAGCCACAGACTTGTGTCAAAACAGCCCTCTCCATTTTGTGTTGAGTCTCACTCAGATCACTAAATTAGACCTTTTTTCCCTTCAAGCTTTATTTCTAGGTTCTGTGCTAGTGTAACCTTAGTCCACTTCAACTAAGGCTAAATACTCTGATTCTTGGAATCTTTGTATTCCTATTGAAAACTGATCTACCTTTCTCCCTCTCTGCTCCATTTCAGGGATTTCTAGGAAAGACAGAAAGTCTAGAAGGAGTCACAGATTTGATTACATCCTGATCCCTGGACAAAGATTGCTAATTTGTAGTATGTGTGCCTTAATTGAGAGGTCCACTCCAGTGACCCTTCAGAGATTAGCTTCTCTCAATTAAAAACAAAAACTACTCTGCTACAAATGTATTGCTTTGTAATGGTCTCTTACTGTTTTGTGTGTATATGTTTCAGTTCCAACAGATTCCACAAGGCATGGGCCTTGCCTCTATTTCTTTTTTATTTTTTTTTTGAGGCAAGGAAAGCAACCTTAGTTGGAAAGCAGCAGACCAAGAAGAGTGCAGACTAATGTCTCAAAATAACTGTCTTGTCAGGGTCTAGATGCCAGTTTATTTTATAGAACAGAGAGGGAGAGGAGATGAAGAAGTAAAGTAAAAAGGCCATTTAGGAGGAAATGTGTTAATTTCTTCTTTTCTGCAGCCACTGACAGGTGGACTGGGTCAGACTGTCTCTCTGTGAGCTGAATAAAGTGCCTCTGTTTCTTTTGTGTTTCATCTCCTTCTCCATTCATTCATTCAACAAATATTTACTGAGCACCTCCTATGTTCTAGACAGGATGCTAGGAACTGGGAATGCATAAATGAATGAGACAGAGACAGTCCCTGTTCTCATGGAGCTTATAGTTGGGGCATGGAGAATAAGTCTTATGAAGTGAGAGGTGCTGTGAGAGTGGATGAGGGGTGAGGGAATATCCCTTGAGGATGAGACTGTTTTTTACTTTTGGTTGAGCCTCGGAGTACTTTGGGATCCTAGTTCCCCAACCAGGAACTGAACTCACACCTCTGCACAGAGTCTTAACTACCGCACTGCTAGGAAGTCCCAAAGATGAGACATTTTTGTTACCATCTAATGAGTTAGAACTGAAGTTCTGAGAACACAACAATAGACCACATACTGAGAAACACTGAATTAAATGTTTGTTTCTTTGGGTGATCCCTTGTCATCATTGTGACTATATGTAAAAAACATAAGGGACTTCCCTAGTGTTTCAGTGGTTAAGACTCCAAGCTCCCAGTGCAGGGGTCATGGGCTTATTTCCTGGTGAGGGAACTAAGAGCTGTGTGACTTCACCAAAAAGGAAAAAAAAAAAAAAATGTTGAAAACAAGCAAATACATTAACAAAGCCCCAGACCGCTAAAGATAGTAATCAAAATCACCCAGGAAGAAAATATTTTTATTCTTAAAAAGATGACCCATTAAAATGAAAATGCAAAATTTAAGTTTTATAAGAAGACTGAAAAGTCCCCAGAAAAGACATTCATGGGTCTGTAAACCCTCCCTGTTCTCAGCTTGAGAAGCACAGGCCTAGGAAGGGGTCAAGATGTGAAGACTCAGAAATGGGAAATAGTATCCACTATTCCCCTAAACCATTACAACATGAATGTTGACGGACACACTGCTTGCTCTCTCAGTTTCCCTACCCTTGCATCCTATATTCTAGGGCTCAGTTCCCTGGAGATAGTCACTAAGGAATGAAAAAAGAGAAGAGAAACAAGCCTGGAGGATTATATCCCCAGGCCTGTCTAGAGATCACTGGATCTCAGAAGATCTGGCCTTATTCTACTGCCATCCTTGCCTGACCCCATAAAGGCATTGTTTCACCTTCATTAGAGACTAATCCTGGGAATTCACTGGTGGTTCAGTGGTTAAGACTCCCACTGCAGGGGGCACAGTTTCAATCCCTGGGAAAATAAGATTCCACATGCTGCTCTGGTGCAGTCAATAAATAAATAAAGACCTGATCTGATGGGAGAATGCAAAGAAAGGTTCAGGAGCTGGTGCAAAGTAATTTGTGAGCTAATTGTTGTTACCTGTTGTTTTAACACACACAGAGCCCTCTAATAGGTGAAGTTCCATTCTGTAAGCACAGAGAGTAGGGGTCGTCCCCAGTAGAAAAGAACCAGATAACAGCTTTTTAACATAAGAGAAGCCATTTTAGGCCCAAGCCATTTTGTGATCTAAGCCTGGCCATAATGCTTGCCCTTGAACAAGTCTCAGTAATAATGATCTTATGAGAACAATGACTGTTAATGATCTCTGAGAGACAGCAGTGAGTGGTCCTAAAGACAGATCTTCGTTCCCTGGTCAGGAATTGAACCTGGGTAATCTAGATGAGAAAGAACGCTACCCACCAGGCCAGCACAGGCTAGAGATTAGAAGCAAAGTGACCCTGGCTCTTTATCCCTCTTTGAAAGCAAGAATGTTTCAAGGAGGCAAAAACTGTAAAAACAGATACAAAGTTAGAGAGACAGCACAAGGGGGAGAGCACACAGAGGGAAGCAGTCTGTTTATTTAAGACTGAAGCGAGGCAGAAATACACACTCAAAGAGGAATGCAGGGGTCCTGAGTGAGGAGCAAGCGGGAAAGAGGTGAATTAATTACTTACATAGGATAGTCCTTCTGGCTCTTTGTTTACATTTGGCCAATTGTCTTGTCTCTTTCCTCACACCTGACTGGTCCTTGGACGCTTATCAAGATGCATGTACAGCTATTTGCTAAGATAGCTCCCACCACAGAGGTCTGTGGGTGCATTTCCACACCTATTATGGGATGGGGCCTCCTTCCTTTTCGACCCCCATGAAGCCTTCCTGCTCATGTGCAGACAGGAAAGTCTTCCTTGACCTCAAGAGTGGGCATCTTATCTCTTTAGCAGAGCTCAGCTTTTGCCACCGGTTTTGTCCTCAGAGTGTCTGGGTGAGTACAGAGCTTAAATTTTACTCCACAGACACCAGCCCAGGAACCCATCATGAGCCTACCTCATTACCAGGCAAGAGAAGTAACAATAGCAATGAATAAATCAAACATAAAGACTTCAAGTTCTGTTTCAATGATATGAATTAGCCAGAAGCACTTTCCTGAGCTGCTTTGCAGAATTCAGCACCCCTCACAAGTGCTCAACCACCAGATTGGCTAGTACCTGAAGGATGCTGAAGCTTCTGACCCTCATTACTTGAGTCAACTAAAGCTTGAACTCTGTTGACCTTTGCCCCATTTCTATACTGAATTCTCCTCTGTTCAAGCCCCTTCAAGAATATGAATAATAGGGCTTCCCTGGTGGCTCAGTGATAAAGAATCGGCCTGCCAATGCAGGAAACACAAGTTTGATCCCTGGTCTGAGGAGATTCCACATGCTTCAGAGCAAGTAAGCCGTGTGCCACAATTACCAAGCCTCTGTTCTGGAGCAGAGAAGGCGATGGCAACCCACTCCAGTACTCTTGCCTGGAAAATCCCATGGACGGAGGAGCCTGGTAGGCTGCAGTCCATAGGGTCTTGAAGAGTCGGACACGACTGAGTGACTTCACTTTCACTTTTCACTTTCATGCACTGGAGAAGGAAATGGCAAGCCACTCCAGTGTTCCTGCCTGGAGAATCCCAGGGATGGAGGAGCCTTGTAGGCTGCCATCTATGGGGTCACACAGAGTCGGACACGACTGAAGCTACTTAACAGCAGCAGCAGCAGTGCTCTGGAGCCAAGGAGCCGCAACTACTGAAGTCCATGTCCCCTAGAGCCTGTGCTCTGGGAAAAGGGAAAGCACTGCAATAAGAAGCCTATGCATTGTAACTAGAGAGTAGCTGCCACTTGCCACAACTAAAGAAAAGCCCACGCAGCAGTGAAGATCCAGAGCAGCCAAAAATAAATTAAGAAATTAAAAAAAAAATTTTAATAAAAGAATATGCATACTGTGCCCAAGTCCCTTCATGAGTGTGCATGTATCCTTATCTGAAAACTTCCTCGGTTTTGCTGTTCAAGAAGACACAACTTTGGGAAAGATCCCCAGTGTTCTTCTTACTTGCTATAAGTAGTAAATACTTCCTCCTACCAGTCCTTGGCTTGGTTGTGGCTTTTGGATCAACACCCATCAAGAGGTGAACCCAGTTTTGGGGTAACAATTCTTTTATCTATTCAGTAATCTTTACTGAGTACTTAGGATTAGTCAGTGAGCCATGGAGATAAATACAAAACTCCCCATTTAACAGGGGTAAAGAATTATAGTTGACAGAAGCTCCAGATGAAAGGCAAAGTTACAAGTGGCAGGGAAGTTATTTCCAATTGGAGGTGATCTGAAAAGGACTTCAAAGGGTTGAGCCTTGGAAAGTGTTAGTTGTATCCAACTCTTTGCGACTGCATGGACTGTAGCCCACTAAGTTCCTCTGCCCATGGAATTCACCGGGCAAGAATACTGGAGTGGTTTGCCATTCCCTTCTCCATAGAATCTTTCTGACCCAGGGATTGAACTCAGGTCTCCTGCACTACAGGCAGATTCTTTACCATCTGGGCCACCAGGGAAGATGGCCATAATTTTGACATGCAGAGATCTATTTACTGCAGGTGGAGGAAGCTGCACAAGATAGGAGATAAAGGGAAAGGAAAGCTGCTTTACATCTGTGTTATTCATCTCCAGCATGTCAATTTCAGCATCTCTTTATACCCGTTTCAGCATCTCTTCATACTGTCACCAGGCATCAAGCTGACTGGAAGTTTTTACACCTCTCACATTCCCCTGCATTCCATACTCATCACATAGAACCATATGCTACACTTATTCTCTGTCATTTATAATCAGAATAAGAGACAAAAATTCTAGTTTTCCAAAGGCTAAATAAATTTTCCCTTCTGTTTAGCTTTGGTGGGTTCTGTGGTTTTTTAATTCTGCTGGGATTTATGTCAAAATAATCCCTCTCTCCTCTCTGCTTCCAAACTGTTTGGCTTGTGCTTCCCTTATAGGTAGGGTTTTCAGGCAAGATGAGGCAGTGAAGGGCAGCCTTTCCATAATAAAATGTTAAATTATGAAAGATGCTGTGTATATGTACCAATGTGACTGTGCATTTTGACCACAATGCTACCAGATATTGCTCTACGTGTCTTTTGTGTATTACTTCATTTCTTCTCACACAATTCCATGAGCTACTTATTCAGTCCCTGAACAGGGATCGAAACTGCATCTCTTGCAGTGGCATGAGGAATCTTAACCACTGGACCATCAGGGAAGTCTAGATGGTGCTGTTTTTAATCAAATGACGAGGGAAAGCCTCCTCGTAAAGATGATATTTGTTCAAAGATATAAATGATGTCAGGGAGCAGGCATGCAGATATCTGAAGGGATAGTATCCAGGGTGAGAAAGACACAAATGCAGAGGCCCTGAGGCCAGAAGGAATTATATTTTTATATTAAATCATAGCTGCTAAAAGAAGAATAATAGGTCCAGAGTGGATGAATCAGAGTAAGTGAGGAAAAGAGTAGGAGGAGATGAAATCAGAGAGGCAGGGAGAAGCCAGGTCAGGTAGGCCAAGGTAAAGGCTTTGTTCTGAGTGTGATTGGGAGCCATCAGAGGGTTTGAGCAAGGTGAGTGATATTATCTGGTAATTTAAAAGATCACTCTGGTTTCAGCATGAAGGAAGGACTATGTAAGTCAAAAACAAAAGCAGAAAGTCCAATTAAAGGGCTAGCCAAGAAACAACAGCAGCAAAGGAGCTTGGATTAAGGTAGAGGAGAGGGCCAAGGGCAGAGGCCTGAGCCCTCTATTATGTAGGAGTTTGAAAGAGTCCATGAAGACTGAGAAGTAGCAAGTAAGGAACTAGTGTATACTTTCTTAAATTGGATCCAGAAAGAGTATTCAAAGTGAAGAAAGCAGTTCAAGGAGGAAGTGATCAACTGTGTCAAATGTTGCTAATGGTTCTAGACCAGACTTTCTCAACCATGGCACATACATATTCTAAAGTAATTAAACATCTTTCAGCTTAAGGACTAAATTCTTCTGGCTATTGTTGAAGCTCCCTATGTATCTCTCTCCAATCAGAATTCTCCTGGCTGGGATGGGTGGGTGGGAGAGGGATGGAGTGGGAATTTGGGATTAGCAGGTGCAAACTATTATATATAGAATAGATAAACAAGGTCCTACTGTACAGCATAGGGAACTATATTCAATATTCTATGACAAACCATAATGGAAAAGAATATTAAGAATGATGTGTGTGTGTGTGTGTAGGGCTTCCCTGGTAGCTCAGATGGTAAAGAATCTGCCTGCAATGGGGGAGACCTGGGTTTGATCCCTGGGTTGGGAGGAGGACATGGCAACACATGCCAGTATTCTTGCCTGGAGAATCCCCATGGACAGAGGAGTCTGGCCGGTCCTAATCCATGGGGTTGCAAAGAGTCAGACATGACTGAGCAACTAAGCATACATATATGTGTAACTGAATCACTTTGCAACACAGCAGAAATTAACACATTGTAAATCAACTACATTTCAATTAAAAAATCAAAAAACAAAAGAATTCTCCTCTTGTCATGGGCTAACCACTATTCTGAATTTTGTGCTTTTACAACATAGGTTAGTAGCAAAAGAATTTATTTTCCCCTTCTTCTCAAAGATGAGCTGTATTATTATAGCATGTTTGTATGGTGATGGAATGTTTCAGTAATGTGGGGAAAACTGATTATGTGAGAGGGATAGGGGATCATTTCAAGAGTTCATTTCTGCGTAGGTAAGAAGGGTGGGATCCTAGTGCCCACATAGGGTGGGGACAGGTCAGCTTCTCTGCAGTAACAAGGGGAAGGCACTGAATTCAACAGAGATGCATGTGGCCTGGTAGATTTGGAGCTGGGACCAGAGGAGGTTCTCTTCTGAGAGTTTCTATTTTCTCACTGAGATAGGAAAGAAGGTCTTCATCTTGTGAAACTGTGTTCTCAGATTTGGGGAATGTGGGAAAATGTAGGCTTTCAGGCCACCCTGAGCGCTCAAAGGAAGTGAGACTGGTTGGTATGACTGTGCATTTTTCCCCAGACATATTCAGCACTTAGGTGTAGGTATGGTGCAGACACAGTTGGATTTGGAATCACCTGGGGATGTCTTTAAAAATATTGATGCCTGAGTCCCAAGAGATGGTGATTTAATTGGTTTAGAATGCGACCTGGGCTTTGGGCTTTTTAAATGCTCCCCAGATAACTATAATGTATTGCCAGAGGCAAGAATCAGGACTCCAAGGAACGCCTGGAGCTGTGTTTAGAAACCCACTGCTTTATTTATTTTTTAAAAGGCAACTTATACTCAGTTTTTTAAAAATTTATTTATTTTTGGTCTTTGTTTGGGGTCTTTATTTTGGGTCTTTGTTGCTGCTTGAGGGATTTCTCTAGTTGCAGTGAGCAGGGCTACCCTTCATTGAGGTTCACAGGCTTCTCACTGAGGTGGGTTCTCTTGTTGCTGAGCACAGGCTCTAAGCACACCGGCTACAGTAGTTGTAGCACGCAGGTTCAGTAGTCACGGTGCATGGGCTTTAGTTGCTCTGTGGCATATGGAATTTCCCAGACCTGGGGCTGAACCCGTGTCCCCTGCATTGGCAAATGGATTCTTAACCACTGGACCATCAGGGAAGTCTCACGAGGTTCCTTCTTGCTGCAGTGAAGGAATGAATTGATCNGCACAGGCTCTAAGCACACCGGCTACAGTAGTTGTAGCACGCAGGTTCAGTAGTCACGGTGCATGGGCTTTAGTTGCTCTGTGGCATATGGAATTTCCCAGACCTGGGGCTGAACCCGTGTCCCCTGCATTGGCAAATGGATTCTTAACCACTGGACCATCAGGGAAGTCTCACGAGGTTCCTTCTTGCTGCAGTGAAGGAATGAATTGATCTGAGCTTTGAAGGATTGGTACATGTTGGCCAAGTGGAGAAGCAGATGTGAAAGGAGGGAAAATATCATGAGCATAAGCTTAGATGTGGTCTGAAACACATGGGAAGCAGCAAACAATTTGGTTTGTAACAGGTAAATATTAGAGAAAGAGCTCTTAGATTTGAGGACAGCTGGGTAAATAAAGATCTGGAGGTGGGCATGATGAATAATACAGTTTGGTTCCACAGAAAGATGGAAGATTTCAAATTATGGGAGAAGTCAAAGGCCAGATTAAAATTTTGTGAACAGTTGAGTAAGCAATAGGGAATCTTGAAGGGCTTTTGAGTAGCATGTTAAGAGTTTATAAAAAGCGTGTATAGGGAGGGTAACCTGACAGTGGTGTCGAGGAAGACCTGGAGTAGGAAAGGGTGGCAAAGAGGGAGACCTACTAGGGGAACTGTTGTAATAATCTTAGATGAGGTCATTTTCCCAGCAAGAAGTAGGGAAAAGTTACAGATTCCAGAGATATCATGATGGCAGAATTGACTGGGCTTAACAGCTCACCACAAGTAAAGGCAGGAAGGAGGTGGAGGAGGCATCAAGTTTTCAAATAAGGAAGGGCACTGGGGAAAAGAGGGGAGTGAAAAAGTTGGCTTAAAGCTCAACATTCAAAAAACAAAGATCATAGCATCTGGTCCCATCACTTCATGGCAAATAGATGGGGAAACAGTGGAAACAGTGTCAGACTTCATTTTGGGGGGTTCCCAAATCACTGCAGATGGTGATTGTAGCCATGAAGTTAAAAGATGCTTACTCCTTGGAAGGAAAGTTATGACTAACCTAGTCAGCATATTCAAAAGCAGAGACATTACTTTACCAACAAAGGTCCATCTAGTCAAGGCTATGGTTTTTCCAGTAGTCATGTATGGATGTGAGAGTTGGACTGTGAAGAAAGCTGAGCACCCAAGAATTAATGCTTTTGAACTGTGGTGTTGGAGAAGACTCTTGAGGGTCCCTTGGACTGCAAAGAGATACAACCAGCATCAGTCCTGGGTGTTCTCTGGAAGGAATGATGCTAAAGCTAAAACTCCAGTACTTTGGCCACCTCATGCAAAGAGTTGACTCATTGGAAAAGACTCTGATGTTGGGAGGGATTGGGGGCAGGAGGAGAAGGGGACAACAGAGGATGAGAAGGCTGGATGGCATCACTGACTTGATGGACGTGAGTCTGAGTGAACTCCGGGAGTTGGTGATGGACAGGGAGGCCTGGCATGCTGCGATTCATGGGGTTGCAAAGAACCGGACACGACTGAGTGACTGAACTGAACTGAACTGAACTGACAGAGGGAGGGGAGCTGGTTTTCAGTGTCATTTTATCTGTTTGGTTTGGAGCTGCATTGCTTCCCTGGTAGCGCAGAAGACCTAGGTTCAACCCCTGGGTTGGGAAGCTCTCCTGGAGAAGGAAATGGCAACCCACTCCAGTATTGTTGCCTGGAGAATTCCAGGTGGCAAAGAGTCAGACTGAGTGACTTTCACACCTAGCATTGTCCACGTGTTCCACAGACACCAGAGGAATGCTTATAAATAGAGTTTGGAGAATGTTCTACTCAACTTGGACTGTTAACAGAATACCATAAACTGGCTATCTTATAAACAGTAGAAGTCAACCTCTCAAGTCCTGAAGGCTGGAAATTCCAATATCAAGGTGCTAGCAGATTCAGTGTCTAGTGAGAGCTTCTTTTGGTTCACAGAGTACCTTCTAGCTATGTCCTCACATGGTGGAATGGTAAGGGAACTCTCTGGGGATCTTTTATTAATTAAAACAATTAAAAAAAATCTTTTGACCATGCCACGGGGCATGTGGGATCTTAGTTCCCAGGCCAGGGATCAAACCCATGGCCCCTGCCTTGGAAATGTGGCAACTTAACCACCGGACCACCAGGGAAGTTCCTCTGGGGTCTCTTTTATAAGAGCACTAATCCCATCCATGTGGGCCTACCCTCAAAACCTAATCATCTCCCAAATGCCACACTATCACACTGGGGATTAGGGTTCAACAGATGAATTTTGAGGAAACACATTCAGTCTGTAGCAAAGAAGCATTTGGTTACAACTGAGGTCTGAGTTTGGAGTGAATGAGATTTTTCAAGGGAAATTCTCAGAGAAGGAAAAAAAAAAACAAGTCCATATATAGATGCTTAAGGCACAGAAGGTAAAAAATAAATAAATAAATAAAATGGCTGGGAGAGAGGAGGAAGGATAAAGTGAAGTTTGTGTGTGCAGAGTCGGACACGACTGAAGCGACTTAGCAGCAGCAGCAGCAGNAGGAAAAAAAAAAACAAGTCCATATATAGATGCTTAAGGCACAGAAGGTAAAAAATAAATAAATAAATAAAATGGCTGGGAGAGAGGAGGAAGGATAAAGTGAAGTTTGTGTGTGCAGAGTCGGACACGACTGAAGCGACTTAGCAGCAGCAGCAGCAGAGGGGAAGGAGGTTATATGTCCCTAAACCTGGGAAAGTGGGGAATCCAAGGTGAAGGGACAAACATGGAAGGGTTCAGAGAGGCAGTGTACTGTGAAAATACCTTGGGTTTTGGCTCCTGGTAACTTTGGGTCATTGAATACTATTTGACAAAACAATTTCAGTAAAGTTTGGACTGGAAGCATATTCTAAAGGGTTAAGAAAGAGTGAGTATGAAGGAAAGACATTTCTGACAACAGTACACCCTACTGAACAGAGGTGGGAGAGGGGAGGGTGGGGTTGGAGGTGATGAGTAGGTAGTGAGGAAGTGCGAGCTGCAAATGTAAGTTCTTTTTTTCACAAAGTCGGGTAAGGAAAGCACAGTAAACCTGAACTGTCCAAAGGAGAACCACGATCCCATCCTCCTCTCACGTCTCTTATCAAGTGCACGGCTTCCCTTTTAGATTATAAAGTTCGTGAGTTTCAGGGTTTACACCTGCTATCGGAGATGATGTCTCACCAGCATTCTGCATGGAATTCAGGGTAGGACCCTGTCCTGCAGGTGCACAGCTGAAGATACCAAGTCCACTACTTGTCCCCCTCCCCCTCCCCAAGAGGTCTCCTAGGTTGAGGGTAGCTAGCCCAAGTAGATGTGTGAGGCTACTGACTTTCTCCCTGGCATTCTGTTTTAGTCAGAATATTTGTGTTCCCTGCACCAATACATATGTTGAAATTCTAATGTGCAATACAATGGTATTAGGAGGTGAGGCCTTTGGAACACACTTAGGTCCTGAGAGTAGCAGCTCATGAATGGGATTCGTACCCTTGTAAAAGGGACCCTACAAGGACTTCCCTGGTGATCCAGTGGTTAAGGCTCCACACTTCCAAGGCAAGGGGTGTGGTTCGATTGCTGAACAGGGGTGAAATAGGATCCCACAAGTCCCGTGGCCAAATAAATAAACAAAGAAATAAATCCCGCAGAGCTCCCTAGCCCTTTCTGCCAAGTGAGGATACAGTTAGAGAGGAGCCAGGGATCGGTGTACATTTAGAGATCTACAACTCAGAAGAGGGCCTATACCTAACCGTCCTGGTACCTGATCTCAGACTTCCAGGAAAGTTCTGCTCTTTATAAGCCACCCAGTGATGGTATTTTTGTCACAGCAGCCGGACCCCCGCAGCTCTGTGCTCCCTTTGCCTTGCCTACCTACACTGGTACAACCCAACAAGTAAGGCTCTCCTCGGAGTTGTCTGCCACCCTCCAGCCTGTGAGCAGGGATGGCTGTGGGCGGCTGGGCATGTTTCCCTACCCCATGCCATCCTATCCTGGGCCAACTTTTTTCAGAATACTCTGCCTGCTCATTCCTTCCTTCCTGGAATTCTGGGGATAGATCCCTGGATCTGCTCGAAAATCTTCCTCCAGTCTTAGGTCCAGTCTTGTAGGGGATGGAAAAGGTGTGCTGGGTAAAAAATGTCTCCGAAGAATGGATCCCCAGGTCTTCGCCAGGAGGATTCCCAGGGAAGCCTCTTTTTCCCATCTTTGTGTTTGTCTCTCTGGTGTGCGGGAATCTCTCCACTCACTATTGCCTCTGTCAGTTTTTGTCCGCCCCTCCCCCACGTCCCCAGAAGAGGAGATAAGTGAAAGGCGAAACCAAAGGAGCCGGGTCTTTGCTAGTCTTCGGGATTGCGGGTGATAAATCCACGTAATCTATTTAATATTGTCTTTCAGAAATTCACACACACACTCACACACAGATCAGAACAAGGTGAGGACTCATGAGGAAAGGGGATTGGGCTGGCTCCCTCCAGATATTGGAAGGTTTGTACCCTCGGTTCTTTCTGCCCGCTTGCCCAGTTAGGGTAGGAGGAAGGGAGTATTTACAGAGAACGGGACGTAATCTTCATCCCAGGGAGAACGTTCCGAAACCGGTAACCTCCCAAATCTCATTCCAACCCCCCACCCCTACCCCCATAGAGGTCCTGGGATTAGCATGAAAATAGACGGGGATGGAGTGGAGGAGAGAAATAAATGGAAGTGAGGGTGGGGGTTATGGCGAACCTGGGGCTCGGCTCTCACGCCGGGAGAAGTTGTGGAGTGACAAGTATACTGACAACTATCGGGGCGAGGCCTGGTGCCACAAACCCAATCACCGGACTGAACCACCCCGCGGGGAAGAAAAGAAGGCGGAGCCTGCCGACCTGGAGGCGGGGTTTTATCAGAGCCGGGGCGGAACCTATGGAGGAGGCGGGGCTTTAGGGACCAGTTTTCTGGCTGGGGAGCCGTGACCGAGAGAGTTCGGCTGGGGGTGCTGTATTTAGAGGGGGTGGGGGCCTGGAGCGACTGAGGGCCCGGCCGGGAAGTGGCGTCCCTATTAGTGTGGGTTTTGGCGAGGTTCCTGAGGACCTGGATTCCGAGCGTGCTCGCAAGGCGAGAGTTTCCGTGGAGGCCTAGTTTAGGATGTAACCAGGTCTAGTAGTCCCAGAAGCAGGTGTGCGGGGCGCCCACTGTGGATCCCCGGCTTGACGGCAAAACGTGCTTGGGACGTCGAGGGGCGCAGGGTGGGGCCGGGCCGTGGATGTCCTTACGGATCCCAGTAGTTCTCGTGGTGCTGCGCTGCAATGATTATGACTACCGTTAGGATGGTACAGAGCACCATGGCTGCAATGCCCACCGCCAAGGAGATAAAGGAGAAATTCCGGGCCTCGCGTGAAGCGATCTCAGCTGACACCATGTCTCCGCGGGCCAAGGCCGTGCGCACCTGCGGGGGAAGGGGAGGGAGAGAAGATCAGAGAGCCGCTACCTCGGCCGCACGCCTCAGCCTCCCTCTAAGATGTCCCCCAAACGTCCAGCACTCCCTGGGAATAAGAACCTCTTGAGTCCTCCTCTCCATACTCCGCTTCCGTCCCCTCCCCCACCCTCACCCCCCCACACACACCTGCACTGCCTTGAAGATGGCAATGATGCCTGTAGGCCAGAAGCAGCAGATGGTGGTCAGCACCGCGATGGGCATGTAGTCGTGGGGCGGGCGCCTTGGCTCCAGCAGGGCCAGCCCTGGGCCCTGGGGTGGCGGGGGGAGCGTGGAGGTTACTCCTGTTCCCCCCGGGGTCGCGCCTGCATAGGGCTGTGAAAGGAAAGAAGGTAGTGGGGAGAGAATGTCTATCACTCTTACCCTCTCTGAGCCCACTAGCTTTCCACGTCTAGCAGAGAAAGAAGGTTGTTTCCCTCTTTTAAACCTCCTTGGACTTCAAGGCTGTTTCCCTGCCAGATCTTGATCTTTGACACCAACACCCAGCTCTTTCTCTAGTCTCTCCTCTCCCTTGCCCCCAGATCGCCTCCTGGTCCCGTGGTTCTGTTCCTCTTTCCCACCAGTCCCCAGGGTGCCTCCGATTCCATGTCCTGTTCCATCCTTCCCCCAGCCCCTTCTTCCAGTCCCCTGTCCGCCCTGTACTCACCGTGCCCACCGGGTAGACTGGCACGTAAGCCGTGCAAGGCTGCAGCTGTAGAGGGTAACCGGGGGCTACGTAGCCCCCCAGCGGCAGCGTGCCTACCGCTCCCGTGTGCGTGGGCACCACAAAGCCTGGGGCCTGGGCAGTATGAGAGGGCGCCGGCGGGGGCGGGGCGGCGGCGGCGGGCGGCGGTGGGGGCAGTGGGCCCTCGAAGCGAGTCTCCTGCAGGTAAGGGTCGGGTGGCATGCGGGG
>SJYA01002752.1:216577-231999 GCA_006410615.1 Neotragus moschatus
AAGCAGAGGAGCCAGTATGGGGAGAGATAAGATAGATGAGATGAGGGAGAGGGGGAGACACAGAGGGTCAGGGATGGAGAAAGATAATGGGAGAGACAGAGAGGAGAGGAGTGAGAAGCCATCTCTCATTCTTGGGGCAGGAGAGGGGTGGTATCTAGGCCAACAGCCCATCCGCGCCCCCCCCTCCTTTAATCTAGTTTTGAGGTCATAACTCTCTTCTGCTCCTCTCCCTGCTTCAGCAATGGGCACACAGCTTTATCCTGCAGACCCAAACTCCTATCCCTCTTGGCTTATGGCTGCTTTGGGGTTTGCCTATCTGAGCTAGTCCTGCGTGTGCACATGTGTAGACATGCAACACTTGTGTGAACATGTGCTCAGTCCAACAGTTGTATAAACACATGTAGGATGACATGTTCCACTCTGCCATTCCTTTAGTGGGGAGGGGGGTCCCCTAGTCCCTCTTGGAATCTCCGAACCTCTTTTAGGGCAGATTAAGAAGGGTCCTCTGGATTTTACTCCCCTGGCAATCCCCATCTGATCATCTCTCCATATTACCCCCTGGATGTCTCCATGCAGGCCAGCGTTATCTGTCCATCTGTCACTCCCAATGATGCGATCCGTGCAGTACCTGGATGATGCTAAGCCAGTCTTGTACTTCCCTCACCCTCTTAACCTGCCCCCCCCAACCCATGTTGTTGGCAAGGGACCGAGCCTGAGACTGGCCAGAGGAAAGGAAGAGAAGGGAAGGATACAGAAAGAGGAGGGGGCTTGGGGGGAGGGATGTGGAGAGCTGGTAGAAGGGGAATGAAGCAGAACCACCCGCTAGGGAGGGGTAAGGGAGGAGGGTAGTCAGGAGGCAGTGGAGAGGGCGAGGGGTTTTGTTGTTGTTTTCTACCTGACTTTTCGGATGACATGCTTGCGCTCTCCCTGGGACAAGATCCGTGCAGCCGGAGTCCAGAGTCGGGGTCCCTGGCTAGCACCAGAGTCTGGGTGCGCAGATTGCGCAGCCGGCAGCAGCGCAGAGATGGAGAGATGAAGACTGTGGCGGCGGGGGGCGGAGGGAAAGCTGAGAGGGGGGAGCTTAAAGGGACCGAGGCGAGGGAGGGGGAACCCTTCAGAGATACCCCCACTTGGTCTCTCTCCGCTTTTGGACTATGTCTCGCCTCCTCTAACCCCGGCATTCAAGCCCCAGTTTGGGTTCCTTTGGAGTTGTCATGGAAACTGGGAGGCAAGCAAGACCAGGCAAGGCGGGTGGTATTAAGGGAAGGAAGGAGGGAGAAAGAACCCTCTGGAGTCTTCCCCTTCAAGACTGGCTGTAGTGATTATACTGTAGGAGGAAGTGAGCAGGTGCTCAGTGGATTCAGTACCCCAGTTCCCTCAGGATCTTCTTCACCCCAGTGAGGCCCCCCCCAACACACACACTCAGCCTCCCTCAGAGTCCCTGTAATATCTCGGGATCTTCTTCCAAATCCTTGGCTCTAGTTTCCCTATCTGTACCAGAGATGCCCGTGTGAGAGAGAACCATAAAAACAACAAAAAGTTCCCGGGGTTATGATCTCGACCTGACGCTCGAGAATCCGGAGGAGGAATCCGGAGGTAAAGTGAGAGGCCCCAGTCTATAGTCGTTGGGAGGTAGCAGGGCTTGTGGTGTGTTGGGGGGCAGGGGTAGGACGAAGAGGAAGCTTGGGGGATACTTAGTTGCCTCTTACCTCCAGTATATAGGAGCTGTAGCGCGTTGGGAGGAGAAGACGAATCAACTGCTCATTGCAGCTCAGTTTGGCAGTACATGCTTGGCCCCCCTTCCCCCGCTTTGCTTACTAGGCTTCTTAAAGAGTTTCCAGGGCCCGCAGTGTTCAGATCCGCTCCTGAAATCCCACCCACCCACCACCCCCGCCAAGACGCTGCGCCATCGCCTGAGTCGACCCGGGGGCCCGGCGGTAATTGCAGTCTTTTTATTTTACTTATTGCATCTTGGGAGTTTGTACATGGGGAAGGGAGGTGAAAATCAGCAGTCAGCCGAGATTTAACCAGAACTGGGCTATTTGCAAAAGCAGAGCCGAGATACCACCCTCCCCCTTTAGACCAGTGCTTCCCAGCCCCTTCTTGAGGCAGTCGCTCTCCGACGCTGTATCCTTCCCCATCCGACTGCAGGCGGAGACTACCGAGCTGTAATAGCGGCGCTCGTCAGGGCCAGTCCCAGGCCCCAGAGATCGAGATCACGGCTCCACACCTCTCATTCTGGCTTCTGAGGTGTTCGCGTGAGCCCCTAACCCCCTTCCGCCACACCATCCTGTACACAATTTGGGGAGCAAGTTGGTTTTATTGGGAGAGACTTAAGACTGTCAAAGGCTTGGTGAACATAGAGGAATTCAGATGAGCTGCGAAAAAAAATTTTTTTTCTTTTTAATCAAGGCAAACGTCTTTAAATTCTCAGTAAAAGCCCTAACACGGGCACCGGGGTACCGGTAGGGATCATAGGGAGAGAGGTGGGAGACGCCTGGAGTTAGATGTCCAGCCCCAGTGGGAAGGTCTGAGTAAGGAGCCGCCCACAAGGAGCTCCAGGTTCAGGGCGGGGGTGTGGGGTCGCTCAGGTACAGAGTCTCGACAGAAACTAGGCGGAGCGTGAGTCAGCGCTGCCCAAGGGGCTCTCCGCCCCTTGGGGGGTGGGTCGTAGATAGGCTCAGTACTAGAGAAGGGCAGAAGGAACTGGGCCAAGCCGCACTTTTACCTCGAGGGGCCTCGAGGACTCTCCGCGTCTCTGGAGACAAGGGCAATACAAGCACTTCAAGATAAAGAGTTGTAAGACTCAGACCTGGCATGGGCGGGAGGCAAGGGGTTAGGAGCAGGGTCCGCCTGGGCCACCTTCAGCCCTCAGCCGGCGGAGGACGAAATACCAAGGACTGCCTTTCCCGGGTCTGTTCCTCCAGCGCGCCTCCCTGGGGAACGAGAACTTCGTGTTCCGTTGCGGAGCCCGACGCCTGCATTGGGAAGTAGGGCAAATCAAGGCTGGGAAATGGGACCCTTAGGTCACGGCTGCCGCAGGGCCTGAAGAGGCCTTCTCTCATTCCCAGGACACGTTTGCGGCTTCTTCCTCTCCCCGCGATCTAAATGGATCACTCCGCCTATTCCCTCCCCCTCGCCCCCCGTTCCCCCGCTCTTAGGGAGCCATGGATTGTTCCATTGCCCCTCCAGTCTGCGGCCAGCGTTGCGGGGGACGCTGGCAAGGTTGCTAGGGAAAGCCCCGGACGTGACGGCTAAATGCGACCCTGAGCAGCCACCCTCTCCCGTCCGTCATTCCCCTGCGCGCGTTGTCCTTACACCCTTGCCCTCCCCCACGTGGGTTCGAAGCTGGGGAGAAGTAAACAGCAGGCGGAGCGGGGCTCGCGGATCCAGGCCAGGTGAGAGTTTGCACTCTCCCAGGGTCCTACGCTGCTGCTCTGGGGTCCTTCTTGCAAATCTTCAGTCTTGCGTGACTGGGATGATCCATTAGGAAGCTCCTGGCCTCGGGACCGAGTCCCCACTGCGTTGGGGGCGGGGCTTGGTTGCGCGTCAGTGCGTCTGCAGCGTGGTGGGGGTGTGTGTTTGTGGAGAGGACTGGAGTAAAAGTAGGATGTTTTGTGACAAGGACCTGGTGTGGGAACGGGTGGGGGAGGCTTGATTGCCGGCGTCTGTTCCGAGGGAGGGGGTGTTGTCATCTCTCTCACAGGCCCTCATCGTCCCCTTCTCAGGCGGGAGTATGCTGGGGCTCCCGGGGCGGCGGCTCCCTTCGGCGGAGTTCCTGCTCCTGTTGCCATTCCTGCTGCTGCTGCTGCTGCTGCCCGCCGCCCCCGCGCCCCATCGGGCTGCCTACAAGCCGGTCATAGTGGTGCACGGGCTCTTTGACAGTTCGTACAGCTTCCGCCATCTGCTGGAATACATCAATGAGGTCTGGCAGGGGACGCCCCGGTTGTGGGGCGTTGGTGGCGGCTACAGAGGCCGGGGAGGGAGAATGGGGAACTGAATGCTGGGCCTGCCCAGTTCCTCGCAGAGCTGGTGCTGGCTTGGGGAAAGCTGGGGGACGAGAGATCCCTGGTTCTAGGAGGGCACAATAGGCATGTGGGCGCCGGCTGGGGGGCGGTGTGGAGGGGGCGTCTTTATAGTCCATCCCGGCTGCGGCATCGCCCCCTTCCCACAGACCCACCCTGGGACTACGGTGACAGTGCTCGACCTCTTCGATGGGAGAGAGAGTTTGCGACCCCTGTGGGAACAGGTGCAAGGGTTCCGAGAGGCTGTGGCCCCCATCATGGCAAAGGCTCTTCAAGGGGTGCACCTCATCTGCTACTCCCAGGGTAGGCACCCTCCCCCCTTCCCCGCCTCTAAGCCCTATCTGAAGCTTGATCCTTATCTGAGGGACACTGCCTAGTGTTCCCTTTTTTGAACCGCATTGCCTCCTTTTCTGACTTCCCTCAGCACCTGGGTCTTATCTGCGTGAGCGTCCTGAGTGGGAGGGCCGCTCCCTAGGCTGCTGCCCCTTTCTTTCCCCGTCACCCATAGCTCGTGGACATAAGGGATGGGGGTGAGGGACAGTAAAAACACCCTAGGGTTCGTGGGAAGATCCAGAATCGAATTCTGGCTCTGTCACTTACCTGACATGGGGCGTTTTGACACAGGGCGTGTGCCTTCTCAGGATCTCAGCTTCCTTGAGGTACATGGAGTGTGTAGGGGTGCGAAGTTGGGGGGACTGTTGGCCTGGTCTCCCTAAGTCCTGCCCAATGTGGTGTTTTGCCTGCAGGGGGCCTGGTGTGCCGGGCACTCCTGTCTGTGATGGATGAACACAATGTGGATTCTTTCATCTCTCTCTCCTCTCCACAGATGGGACAGTATGGAGGTGAGTGGGCACTATGGGCTCCATAGGGGGGCCCTGAGCCTTGAGGGCATAAAGCTTGGGGCTATTTGGCACTGCTGTTCTCTCGCCAGACACAAACTATTTGAAGTGGCTGTTCCCCACCTCCATGAGGTCTAACCTCTACCGGATCTGCTACAGCCCGTGGGGCCAGGAATTCTCCATCTGCAACTACTGGCATGGTGAGTAGGACATGCCGAACTGGGGCCTCCATGCTAAGGGCTTCCTGGAGGGTAGGGCCTGCTGCTCCCACCTCTACCAGCAATGATGATGATAACTTACATTTATTGAGCACTTACTATGTGAACAGGCACTGTTCAAAATGCTTTATGTGTTTCACTTTGTTGCCTTAGAGAATACAGTTTGCTGCAGGGGTTGACAAACTTTATCCTTAAAGGGCTAGACAGTAAATATTTTTTGGTTTTGCAGGCATATAGTCTCTGTCACAGCCACTCAATTCTGCCATAGTCCTGTGAAAGCAGCCATATACCATATGTAAATGAATGTGTCTGTGTTGCAATAAAATTTTATTTATAGAAACAGTGAACTGGATTTGGCTAATGAGTCATAGTTTGCAAACCCCTGGTTATAGTTTATAAGATCATGGATGCTGGGTCCAGACTACTTGGGTTTGAAGCCTAGTCCTGCTGCATGACTTTGGGCAAGTTACTCAACCTTTCTGTGACTCAGTTTTCCTTGTCTGTAAAGTACAGTATGTACCTTTTATTGTGTTTATGAGGATTAAATAATGAATGTCATGTGCTTTAAACAGTATCTGGCTCACAGCAGGTGCTGGAAAAAGGTGTTTGCTATTATGTTTACAGTTATTACTGCTACTATCATATTACTGTGCGCCTTGTCTGTTACTGTAGCCTTCTGATTGGTCTTCCAGCATCTGGTCTTGCCTCTTCTGATGATCTAACTGCTGTTTGTACCCAGACCCCCACCATGATGACTTGTACCTCAATGCCAGCAGCTTCCTGGCCCTGATCAATGGGGAAAGAGACCATCCCAATGCCACCGGTAATGACCCCAGGCTCCTACCTTGGTCCCATTTTCTGCTTCTCTGACCTCCTATATTCCCCTTTCCAACCTGGCCCGACCCCGTGACTAACTCAGGCTCTCTTATTCCCACCCTGTAGCTTGGCGGAAGAACTTTCTGCGTTTGGGCCGCCTGGTGCTGATTGGGGGCCCTGATGATGGTGTCATTACTCCCTGGCAGTCCAGGTAATAAGGGACTGTGTGGCCTGAAGGTTGGCTAAGGACACCCCCATCCCAGCCAATCTTTATCTCACTTCTAAAACTGGCCTGCTTCTTCCACTGTTGAGTTAATCCTCCCAACCTCCATTCATCTTGTCACCCAAGACCAAAACCTGGGAATCATGTCCCAATCTCTTATATCTAGCCAGTTACTAAGCCTTGCTGACTCTGCTTCCTTTCCATCCCTACCAGCCCCACTTTGTGAAAACTTTGAACTCTGAACTATTTACAGATTCTTAGGATGTAGCAAAGATAGTTTAGAGAAGTCCTGTGTATCTTCTGCCCAGTTTCCCCCAATGCCTGCATCCTATGTAAGGACAGCACAGCAGTGAAACCAGGAAATTGACAAATCGCTACAACGCATGTCTATAGTTCCATGCCATGTAATCACATTTCCTACCAGCTCTTTTACTTACTTGGAAGTAAAAGGTAATTGCTCCAGACTTGTCCCCTCTATCCTATTCCTCAGGAAAACCCATGGCTTCCTGGGACTGTGTGTCTGCCTCTGATCATCATGAGTGATCTGAAATGTCACCTGATCTACTTTATAGTCATTCAACAAATACGCATCAAGCACTGTGTACCCAGGCACTGTTCTGGACCCTAGGGATGCAGTCGTAGACGAAAGAGAAGTCTATGCTAGTATGTAGCTCACATTCTAGTGGGGGAGACAGATAATAAATGTAAATACATATATCAGACAGTGATAAAATAAGGCAGGGAAAGGATTAGAAGATGGCTGGGGCCTATTTTAGACAGAGGCCAGAGAAGTCCTTCTGGAAGAGCTGCCATTTGAGCAGAGACTGAGTTGTATCCGCCTTTTTGCGACCCCATGGAGTGCCCCACGCCAGGCTCCTCTGTCCTCCACTGTCTCCCGGAGTTTGCTCAAATTCACGTCCATTGAGTCAGTGATGTTCTCTGTTTCATCCTCTGCTGCCCCCTTTTCCTTTTGCTCTCAGTCTTTATCAGCATCAGGGTCTTTTCCAGTGAGTTGGCTCTTCACATCAGGTGGCCAAAGTATTGGAGCTTCAGCTTTAGCATCAGTCCTTCCAATGAATATTCAAGGTTGATTTCCTTTAGGGTTGACTGGTTTGATCTCCTTGCAGTCCAGGGGACCCTGCAGAGTCTTCTCAAAAGCATCAATTATTTGGCGCTTAGCTTTCTTTATGGTCCAACTCTCATATCCATATGTGACTACTGGAAAAACCATAGCTTTGACTGTATGGACCTTTGTGGGCAAAGTGATGTCTTTGCTTTTTAATATGCTTGAAATGTCTAGGTTTGTTCTTCTAGGGAAGAGGAGTAGCACCTGCAAAGTCATTGGGGCAGGCATGGGGAATAAGGAGGTCCATGCGGCTGGAGGGCAGTAAGCTGGGGTGAAGGTGAAAGAGGTAGAAGGGGGCTAGATACAGAAAGCCTTTGTGGGGCAAAGTAAGGTCACTGTTTTTTTCTAAAATATATGCAACATAAAAGTTACCGTTTTTTAAGGGTAAGTTTCATGGCTTCAAGTTCATTCAAATTCTTGTGTAAGCTCACCACCATCTATCTCCAGAACTTTTTTCTTGCCAAACTGAAACCCCATAACCCTTTAAAGAATGGTAACTTCCTTATCTCTGCTATTCCTAGGCCCCTGGCAACCATGACCCTTTTTTTTTTTTAAATTCTGAGTAAGATGGGAACACATTGGAGGGTTATAAATGAAGGAGTAACATGCCTTATAGTAGTTAAAGGTGGGATTTATTTTTATCTCATTTCACACCTACTACAACCCTATGAAGATTTGCAAATAAAGCTCATTTAATCCTCACAACAACCCTATAGGGTAATTACTATTATCCTCTTTTGGCATGTAAGGAAACTTAAGTACAAAGAGATTAAATAACTTGCCTACATTCATAGAGTTAGTAAGTGGTGAAGTCAGGCTGTCTGACTTAACCACAATGTTTTATTTCCTTTCTACAAAGGAGGTATTCTTGTATAGGACAAAGAAAATCAGCAACATAATCAGCTATACACAGTGGGGAGTGTGTGGCAGAGCTGGAGTTTCAATCCAGGTCTTTGTACCCCTACTGCTTTCCTATGGCTTAAGAAATCTAGTCCTTCAGCGTGGTCTCCAGGCCCCCCAGCTGTGCCAAACCTCTGTGTTGCTCTTGTTCCATTTGCCTGAGACAGCTTTCCCTAGTCCAGGTTAATCGCCGGGAAGCCTCTGTTGACGCTCTAAAACTAGGGTAGCAACCTCTCCTCTTTGCTCCCATAGCCCATTGGACTTAGTACTATTAGCCTTTGTTCAGTTATTCTTGGCCTGTGTCCACTCAGTGCTCATGACAGTTAAATACTCCTCATTAAAAATTTTTTTTTAACTTTTTCTTTGGAAATAATTTCGTACTCAGGAAATTACCAAAGTCGTACAAAGCAATCTTGTATATTCTTCACCTAGATTTCCCAAATGTTAACATTTTACCAAGTTTAAATTAGTGTCCTCTGTCTCTCCCTCTGTATATCCATATATATATGGGGAGTATGTGTATGTATGATCCCTTAAGACTGCAGTATGTCAGTGTCTATTTCCTTCATATAGGACATTCTTTTATGTATCTACAATATGGTTATCAAAGTCAGGAAATTAACATTGATACAATTCTCTGTAGACCTTATTCAAATTTTCCTAAAATCTTCCATATAAGAAAAAAATCTGGTGAAAAGATTCAACTCAGGATCCCATGTTGCATTTGGTTCTCATGTCTCTTTGCTGCTGCTAAGTCGCTTCAGTCGTGTCCAACTCTGTGCGACCCCATAGACGGTAGCCGTCCCTGGGATTCTCCAGGCAAGAACACTGGAGTGGGTTGCCATTTCCTCCTCCAATGCATGAAAGTGAGAAGTGAAAGTGAAGTCACTCAGTCGTGTCCAACTCTAGCGACCCCATGGACCGCAACCCACCAGGCTCCTCCGTCCATGGGATTTTTCCAGGCAAGAGTACTGGAGTGGGGTGCCATTGCCTTCTCATGTCTCTTTAGTTTTGTTTAACCTGGAATAATTCCTTGGAGTAATCCTGCGACACTGGTTTTTTTTTTTTTTTGGCCCCGGCATTCGGAACTTCCCCACCAGGGATTGAACCCATGCCCCCTGCACTGGGAGTGAGGAGTCTTAACAACTGGACCACCAGGAAGTCTGACATTGATATTTTTTTGAGGAGCCAGCTATCTTACAGAATGGCCCTCAGTTTGGGTTTGTTGTCTATTTCCTCATGATTCTATTCAGGTTATCCATTTTTGATGGGAATGTGCAGAAGCGATACTCTATTCTTAATCCATTACCTCCCGAGGTACATGATGTGTGTATGCTAAGTCACTTAGTCGTGTCTGACTCTTTTCGACCCCATGGGATTCTCCAGGCAAGAATACTGGAGTGGGTTGCCATACCTCCTCCAAGGGATCTTCCCGACCCAGGGATTGAACCCACATCTCTTATGTCTCCTACATTGGCAGGCAGGTTCTTTATCCCTAGCGCCACTTGGGAAGCCTGAGGTACATGATACCCAGTTAAATATTTGGAGTGTCCCCTTTGCTGCTTGTGTCCCCAACAGGCTATGAGTTCCTGAAGGTCCCTACCCACCTTGATTTTTTCCCACTCTGATAACTTCCCTCTTATGCCCCAATCTCTTTGCAGCTTCTTTGGTTTCTATGATGCAAATGAGACGGTCTTAGAGATGGAGAAGCAACTGGTGAGTACCCTGGAATTACTTTCCCTTTCTGCACACACTGTGGTTCTCTCTGCCCGACACGAAGCTGAAGGGTCTACCCTGTGGGGAGGGGGTCTGGGATGCCAGCGGGAACTTACTTTGTCTCTTCCTGTGTCTTTCTTCCATGCCCCTTGACCCACCTTGAAGGTTTATCTGCGGGACTCTTTTGGGTTGAAGACTCTCCTGGCCCGGGGGGCCATAGTGAGGTGTCCAATGGCTGGGATCTCCCACACGGCCTGGCACTCCAACCGTACCCTTTATGAGACCTGCATTGAACCTTGGCTCTCCTGAGGGACCCCTCAGGAACTCCCCTCCCAGAGACGGAGTGGAGCCTTGGATGTCAGGCCTTGGTGTGCCTGTGACCACCTCACTGGTCCCACACTGCCCCACCAACCAGGGCTCCAGGACCCCTCCTCTGTGAATGACACCTCCTGGTCTCCTCCATCTCGTGTCCTCCCTTTTGGGGGTTGCTCCATGCTCTCCCGTGCCCCCCAAGGCCAAGGCCAAGGCTGGGAAGTGGGAAACAAGATTGACTTGTGGCTGCTCCTACTGCTGCTGCTCCTCTGCCGCTGGCTCCGCAGAAGGAGAACCCAGCCCCTGCCCACCACAGGGTCTCCTTCTAAGCCACTCAGGACATTTTTAGCTTCTGTTTTTCCCACGTTGAACTCCCCTGAACTTTTCCTGAACTCCCCTGTTGTGAGCCCTCCCAACCCGCCAGGAAGGACCACCTATGAGAGTGGGGTTCTGAGGCTCCACTATGGGGACAGTTCTGTTCTTGAAGTGTCAGTGTTGGGGAATATCTGTGGCCTGTGAGGCCCATCTCAGGTTTGGGGACCCCCCAGTCCCTATATTCAGTATTGGGGTGCCCTCTGGGAGCCTGGTTTGAGGCTCCAGCCCCTCTTTTAGCTACCCTTGAATGGGTGTGTTACTACCCCTGTATTTATGAAAATAAAGTTCCATTTACTCAGTGTGGTTTGCCTCATTTCCAGGTGAGGGGGACCTGGCTCCCCCAGGAGGGTGGGGATGGAGAGCCTGGGGCCTGGGTGCCCGGATGCCTGGTCTGGGGTGGGACCCCCTTGGTGTTTCCGCTCTCTCAATGCCCATTCTGTGCGGGTTCCTGATTCTCTGTGGGTTCTTTCCTGCTGAGGACCATTCTCTTCCTGTCCCAGCCTGCAATTGGGGGGCTGAGCCCAGGGCTCTAACGGTTTGGGCCCCAGCCTCATGGGTGGAATGCACCAGCCACCCCCAGGCTAGACGAGGGGACGCAGGGTCAGGGTGGGCATTTGTTGTGCCCCTTTTCGACCTTTGTAGGCCAGAGTTGGGTGAGGGGCTGGACAATGAGCCTCCTCTTCCTTGAAAGAAGGAATCTTGGTAGAGACAATAAGGCCCTGTCTGCTCTGGCATGGGGGGCGGTGGCTGACTCAATTCTGCCCCCTCTCCACCCCCCAGGCCCTAATAAATGTCATCAAGAAATGGGGGCAATTTTTCCCTCAGTGCCCTGGGCAACCTCCCCAACCTCCCCCACCTTTGTGGTATCTCGCCCTTCTTTCTCTCCTCAGCTGGTCTTGCCTTTTCTCCCATGACCTAACCCCACTTTCTTCTCTGCCAGCTCTGCCTCTCCCTGCCCCTCAGTTCTTCCCGTCTGTGTTGGGTTGAAGGGCAGAGGGCAAAGGCCAGGTGTTTCAAAGCCAGTAGCCTCTGTTGACTCAGGGGAGTTCCAAATAAGGGGCCTCAGGGTTGAGAAGAAACATCTAGGGGGCTCTTTACTTGGCTGCAGGGGGTGGGGGTGAAGGTCAGTGGGGATTTGGACCCCACTGAATTGACCCAGCTCCAGCTATGGGAGGAGGCAGGGATGGGAGGGCTCTGTCTGGCCCAGCCCCTCCTCCCCTTTGCAGCCCGCCCACCAGTCTGAGCGGCTGCTGCTGAGGCTGGTTGGCCTGAAGTCTCCGGGAGAAAGGCAAAGCCAGGTGGGGAGAGAATGTCAATGGGGAAAGAGTGGGGGTCACTAAGAGTCTTAGAGTGAGTGTGAGTTGGAGGTATTTGAGTAAGGGGCATGGGTCCAGGGTGTATGTGGTGGTGGGGTTGTGAGGGTAGTAGCAATGTGCTTAAGGTGGGGTCTCCAGGTGCGTGGATTGTGTACAAGGTGTAAAGGGGTGTAATGGTGAATATCTGAGATTTTGAAGGTAGAAGATTAGGATGGAAGAGGGCACATCAGAGATAGGAAGGGCCTGAGGGGAGGTGGAGGGTGTGTCAGACTGTGAGCTTGTATGGTGCTGCGTGGACCATGATGTGCTAAAGGATGGTGGGTGTTAAATATATGTGCAGGTGCTGACAATCCTGGTGGCTAGTGAAAGTGTGCAAATGAATGTCCTGCCTGGCTTACAGGGCACCAGCAGACTGTTCTTGGGGGCGCTGGAGCTGGAGAAGTTACTAGCAGAGGGGAAGGGCCTCCATTAACCTCTTCTTGCCTGCAGCTGGCAGTCTGAAGTCAAGGAGAAGCATGGGGTCCAGGGCTAAGCCGTGCACTGTCTTAGGCGGACTCTGGTTCCTCCTGTTACTGATGACAGGCGAGGGGGCCAAGGGTGGAGCCCTCAAAGACAGGTGACAAGATGTGGCAGGGCCGGGGGTGGGGCTTCACAGGGGGCAAAACAAAGGAGGGGGATGAGGCTGTCATGTTTAGGGAGGGTAAAGGGAAGTGGGGCTCTGGCTCCTCAGGGCCTGGCCCACTCAGTGTCTCACTTTCTCCCACATGGGTGCAGTCAGGGGGTCTGCTCCAAGCAGGCCCTGGTGGTCCCACTCCGTTACAATGAGTCCTACAGCCAACCTGTATATAAGCCCTATCTGACCCTGTGCTCTGGAAGGCGTGTCTGCAGTACCTACAGGTGAGGATGGGGAACCGGGACCTGGGGTCTCTCAAGAGGAACCCCCCCAGGAGACAGGACAAGGACCCATACATAGGCCAATGCCCAGAGCCCGGCGCTGTGTTCCAGGACCACGTACCGCGTGGCCTGGAGGGAGGTGCGGAAGGAGGTGCGACAGACCCACGCCGTGTGCTGCCAAGGCTGGAAGAAGCGGCATCCTGGGGCACTCACCTGTGATGAAGGTGAGGCTAGGGCTTCCCGGGCCTTAGGGGGAGGTGCGCCCCGCTGGGCGGAGAGCCAGGCCTTCAGCTGGGTTCTGAACCCGACTTCCTGCACCCTCAGCCATCTGCGCCAAGCCTTGCCAGAACGGAGGCGTCTGCGTTCGGCCCGACCAGTGCGAGTGCGCCCCGGGCTGGGGCGGGAAGCACTGTCACGTGGGTGAGTCGGCTCGCCCTCCCTCGGGGGTGGCGCCCATCCCCGCCCCGCCCCGTCAGCCCCCTCCTCTTTCCGGTAATTAGACGTGGATGAGTGCAGAACCGGCGTCACTCTCTGCTCGCATCGCTGCCTCAATACGGCGGGCAGTTTCACCTGTGGCTGCCCGCACAGCCTGGTGCTGGGCCCGGACGGGCGCACTTGTGCGGAGAGGGCCCCAGAGCCCCCGACCAGTGCCAGCATCCTCAACGTGGCCGGTGAGTGGGTGGGAGCAGGGGGCAAATAGAGGTAGGGTTGGGGCAGCAGTGACGCTCGCTCTCCTTGGTCCCAGTTCGTGAGGCTGGACCTGATGAGCGTGCCCTGAGGTGGGAGATTCGCGAGCTGCGAGGGCGCCTGCAGAGGCTGGAGCAGGTGAGTGGAAATGCTGGAGGCCACACGTGCAGAGCTGACAGGCCCCCTCCCCGCCCCGCTGAGGTACCTCTTCCTTTCTAGTGGGCTGGTCAGGCTGGGGCCTGGGTCCGAGCAGTGCTGCCCGTGCCCCCGGAAGAGCTGCAGCCCGAGCAGGTGGCGGAGCTGTGGGGCCGGGGCGATAGGATCGAGTCTCTCAGTGACCAGGTGCTGCTGCTGGAGGAGAGACTGGGCACCTGTAAGTCCCCATGGCCCTCTCGGTGGGGACCCCCATCTCCCCACCACTGCCCCCAGCTCCTCAAGACACCTTTTCCCAACTCTAAGTTTTCTCTTATCCAGAATCCTTCCTCTGCACCCACTCACCTCATACCTTCCCAGATTTCTGCACGTCACCACCCCCTCTTCTGGTACCCCGTTCTCCAGCTCAGTGGCGGTTCCACTTATTGTTGAGAGAGGTTGTCAATCTGTTCAGCATCCAGGGCCCGCTCTAGGCATCCCAGAAGTACACAGTCGATGTGTCTGCCTGTCTCCTTGTCATTAACCAGGCTCCTGTGAGGACAACAGCCTGGGCCCAGGCCTCAAAGGGCGAAGATAAGAGCCCCTGCCCTCTTAATTTATACAGAAACTGGACTCACTAATCCTCTGGGATTGGCTGGCTAGGGAGCTGCAGATAAGGCTATTTGCCGCTAAGGAGCCATGGACAATGGAAACCACGCGAAGCTAAAGAATGGAGGAAGGTGGCTGCTGCCCCTGAATCCTCGGGCTAGGGCCGATGCCTGGGCGAGAACTGCTTTCTTAACTCCTTAACAAAAACAGCCAGAACATGCCCAGATCTTGCTCAATCTTTATTCTCGGTTTCTTGCTGTTATCCAGATAATTAATAAAAATCAACCACGCAAAACTGGGTCCCACCCTCTCCTTTTGCTCCCAGCCCGCCTCCCTGGTTTTGGGGGCACAGGTCTGGGGTGGCAGGCAGGGAGTGGCTACTGCCATAGGGAGGAAATGAAAACTGGCTCAGAGAGGGAAAGCCTCAAAAGAAAAGAGAAATAAATTAAAAGCCCTCCCCATCCCCTCCAGCCAGGGTTCAAGTCCTTTCCCCAGCTCCCCAGGGGGAAGTGAGTGCAGCACCTGTTAGCTGCTTCTTCCCCCTGTGCCCAGCTAGGATGGTATAGGAGGGCTGCAGGGTGCTGGGGGGCCAGGACCACTGAACAACTGTACCCAGGGGATGGGTGGAAGCAGAAATGTGGCATCCAAGAGTGTGCTCAAGCCCGGGCACCTGGGCAAGGGCAGGGATGAGACCTCTGGGTGAGAAGAGTCCAGCCTCCACTGACAGGAGGCTCCATGGAAAGAAGGGAGAAGGTGCTGAGGAATGTTCCCAGGGTGAGCCTGGGAGAAGTATTCCACGCATCAGCTTCCAGCCACAGCGTGAGGAGTGTCCTCACCAACGGATGAGTCCACTGTGTCCGTGGACGTGGGAGTGAGGAATTGTTCCACAGAATGGATGAGTCCACTGGCCAACGTGAGGTGGAGTGGGAAAGACCACAAAGGAAGAGGGTCCACTGGGGACAGAATGGAGTGTTCCTACCCTTGTGTAGGCTGAACCACTGAGGATGAGGGAGAGGCAACTGTCCCACAGACAAGATGGCACAGGAGGCAGGGGTCAGAGTGGAGACTGCACCGAGGCAACAAGTCTGGGGGGGGGGGAACGGGGTCAGGGAGCGGTGCTGTGACCACATTCACTTCAAAAGTCGAAGATTCCAAAGAGGAGAACAAGTAGGGAGAGGGCAAATGAGGAGCTTGGCCTGGCTTCAGGCTGGTGGGCTGGTAGTTGTGGAGAAGG
>SJYA01002753.1:0-23243 GCA_006410615.1 Neotragus moschatus
CCTCTAACTGGAGCTCTCCTGCCCCCTCCTTCCTCTGCACACCTGGCTCCCGGCCCCTCACCTGACAGCTGCCTCCTGTGTAGCCAGGGGGACAGAGGCAGCGGGGACCCTGAGGGCTGTCTTGGCAGGTTGCCTTGTTCCTACAGGGGCTGGATGAGAGAGAGAGGGCACAGCAGGGGGAGGGTCAGGAAACAAGGGGTGGGAGTGTGTGGTGTGTGAGGAGGCAACTGCTGGGGAGGTGGGAAAGCCAGAGTGGAAGACTGCAGGGCGTGGGGTGAGAGGCAGCATGGAGCCCCATAGGAGATGGAGCGGAAGGCTGGCAGGGGCGCCCTCCCTTCCTCCAGGGGTCTGTGTGCCCTGCTCACCTGTCTGCGCAGCTGGGACGGGTTCTTCCCTCGCAGCGTGGGCCCTGGAAGCCTGGGGCGCAGAGGCAGGAAGAGGTACCCGGCCTGTTCACACAGGTGCCCCCATTGAGGCACGGTGCTGGAGAGAGGAGGCTGTGAGGGGTTGGGTTCCTTGCCTGTAACCTGGCCTGTGACCTCAGTCACACATAGGGCACCGCCCCCCTACCCTGCCAACTTCCCCACCCAAACAACTGCTACATGTGTCCAGTTAATTTTTTACCAACATACCCTGACCCTCTTCTGCATCCTTCTGTGGCCCAGCCCCAGGACGTGGTGGGAACTCACCAGAGGCACAGTGGTCAATGCTGGTCTGGCAGCGGAGCCCGGTGTGGCTCAGAGGACAGGTGCAGGAGTATCCCCCAGGGCTGGGGCTGCAGGAACCGCCATTGAGACAGGGGCCTGAGTGACAGGCTGTCACCTCCTCGCTGCAAGTGAGCCCTGAGGGAAGTTGGTGGGGTCTGAGAAAGTGAATCTTCCTTTTCTTCTTCCCTTTCCTTCCCTTCCTCATCTCCATCCCCACTGTTCTCCCACCCAACCTTTTTCTGTTCTCACCACCTCCTGCACTGTTTGTTTTGGCTGCACCTGCAGCATGCATGTGGAATCTCAGTTCCAGGACCAGGGATCAAACCCATGCCCCCTGCAGTGGAAGCACAGAGTCTTAACCACTGGACCACCAGAGAAGTCCCAGTTCTTGGTGGTGACTGAGACCCAGAGCCCTTTGGACACAAGTCTCCACTGGCCTTGCCCTTGATTTAGATGGTGGTCAGCCCAGGGTATACACGGTTTAGGGAGCACCTCACCTGTGTAACCTGTGGGGCAGGTGCAGTTGTAGCCAAAGAGCTGGGGGTGGCAGGTCCCTCCGTGGGCACAGGGGGTGGAGACACAGCCCCCCAGATCTGTGTCACACTCTGGTCCTGTCCAACCCGTGTCACACACGCACGAAGATCTGGTCATAGAAAGAAAAGGTGGGGGTTCTCTCTTCCCCATTGGTCAGACCCCTGTGACTGCTCTCTTTCTGGTCCTGAGACTCTGGCCCCTTTCTCAGGGGCTTTGCTCTCAGCATTGCCCCCGCTTTTGCCTGACAAACCCCACTAATTTTCTCCAGCTAGATCTATCTATCTATCCATTTATTCCTTCTATAACTTGTTTATTGTCTGTTTTTCCACCTTAAAACAAAAGCTCCATGAGGTTAGATATGAAAACTTGGTCTCTTTTGTTTTGTGCTGTTTTCCCAGTGCCTGGAAATGTATCCACACGTAATAGACACTCAATAAATATTTACTGAATGAATGATGAGATGAATTGGTCCTGGAATTTAATACATTTCTTCTTGCTTTGATCCTCTCAAGTCTTGTTTCCCTCTTTATTTATGAACTCTCCCCTCATTGGATAACACTCACCAGTCAAGCCCTCCCATTGGTTGTGATCTCAGAACTTTGTCCTCTCCTTCCTACTCCCTATTGGTCATTTCATACAGACCAGCACCTCATTGGCTGTCTTCTCTGCCCTAGCTGAGGAGGATCCAGAGGAGACTATAAATGGGGAGGGCCTGGAAGATGTTACCTCTGGCAGTGCCCATGGTGGCAGGTGCAGTTGTCCTCTGTGGGGACACAGCCTGGGTTTCCATCGGGGCAGAGGCAGTGGGCATTGTCCTCCTGATCCTGACATTTTTGTTTGGGCTGGCACAGGTTGGGGGCACACAGGGGAATTTCACAGAGATGGCCTACAGTGGGGAAATGAGCAGGAAACAAAGTCCGCCTTTGTCCTTGATGAGTGTGGAGGCACTTCTTATGCATGACTTGCTCACTCCCCATTGCCCCATCCTCCAGTGGCTCCCTGATGCCTCAGGATACCAGCTTCCTCAGAATGACACATGGGGTCCTGCGTGACATGACCTTCCTAGAAATGCTACATTTCTCACCTTTGCCCTGGTACCCCAAGTTCTGGATGTCCTACATTCCCTTAAGTGGGGTGTGTTTTGTCTCCTCCCCCTGCCCAGTGCCTTTGCACGTGCTGTTATCGGTGGCTAAAACACACTGCCTAGCATTCTGTCTTGACAAACTCCTACTCAGCCTTTACGACTCTGTTCAGCCATCCTTTCTCATCTCTAGTCTGGGTTGGCCAACTCTTTGTGTTCCTATAGGATCCTATGCATTCCTCAGAGCTAACAAGAGACCTTCTGGTCTTTCTGCAGTAGATTTAAAGTCACTCAAGGATAGCAACTCAACTTTGTGTCTGTGTTGGCATAGTAGGCACTTAACAAATGTTTGCTAAATAAGCAGATGAATGGCTTGCCTTTGAATCTCCTCCTCTGCTCCTGGTCTCCAGTCATATCATTCATGTTGAGCCAGATGTGAGCCCTACAGTAACACCCTCAGCGCCTGTGTGGTTGTGCAGACTTTGCACTGCACAACTTTCAGGGATTCCATTCTCATTCTGTTCTCACATCCCGATCCTCAGACACTCATCAATGACTCCACCTCAGTTGTGCTCAAATATCCCTCCAGTTCTTTCCAACCTCTCCCCTGCTGACCTGTGAAGCCAGAGGGGCAGACGCAAAGGAAAGCTCCTGGGAGGTCAAGGCAGCTGGCTCCGGTGGGGCATGGGCCACTCAGACACTCGTCCACCTCCTCCTGACAGCGTGGGCCTTCAAAGCCTATGGTACAGCAGGGGAATCAGGGCCCTTCATAGAAGTCTTCCCCTGTCCCCACTGTCACCTCCAGTGTTTTTGAGCCCCAGTTTACCTGGGGGACACTTGCAATGGAAGGATCCAGGCTGGTCCTGGCACTCCCCGCCATTGGCACAGGGAGAGCTTTGGCATTCATTGATGTCCTCCTCACACCGGGGGCCGGTGAAACCTGGTGGGGTGGGGAGTGAGTGGGGAGAGATGACCAAGGTCTTTTTTTTTTTACTTTCTCTAGACTTATGAAGGCCTTTGTTACAAATGTTTAAGATTTAAAGGCATGATTTCATGGATTCAAGCAAGAAGTTAAGAGTTAACACTTGTATTTAGCTTTTTCTTTGTTATTTAGTGGCTTAGTCCAGTCTGACTTTTTTGTGACCCCATAGATTGCAGCCTGCCAGGCTGCTCTGTCCATAGGAGTTTTGGGCAAGATTATTGAAGTGGATAGCCATTCCCTCATCCAGGGGATCTTCCCAATCCAGGGACGGGAACCTGTATCTCTGCATTGTAGGTGAATTCTTTACCAGTGAGCCACTGGGGAAACCTAGCTTTCTCTTTACAAATACAGAAATAACATGGTTAAAAATTCCAAGGAGAGAATCTTGTTTCAAAGGGTTTGGGTTTTGAGGTTTTGTATAAATGTGTCATTATATGACAAAGGCCCCAGTGTGGGGGCTTCTCTAATAGTGGTTTGAATTTCAGGACATATGGAGCATAACTCGGTAGCTTTAGCCTTCATATAAGTAAGGCATAACTGGATGTGTGCACTAATGCTGGAAATCTATTTTATCAAAAGAATAAACACAAGTCCTGGCCTTTCCCCTTGCTAGGAAAAGTGAACCTGAGGAACTTCCAGAAAAGACATCTGGGGCAGGTGGAGATGACAGGCAGGTGATGCATAAACGTGAAACTCAGCCACTGTCAGCCATGTGACTTTGGGCAAGCTACCCAACCTCTCTAGGCTCCCCTTTCTTCCTCTGTGGCCTGTCCTTGTGGCTCAGCTGGTAAAGAATCCGCCTGCAATGTGGGAGACCTGGGCTTCATCCCTGGGTTGGGAAGATCACCTGGAGAAGGGAAAGGCTACCCACTCCAGTATTCTGGCCTGGAGAATTCCAGGGACTATATAGTCCATGGGGTCACAAAGGGTCAGACTGACTAAGCGACTTTCACTTTCACTTTTCTTCCCCTGTAGAAGGAGAATGATTATATAACTACTACATCATGGTACTGCTGAAAGGATTAAATGAGATAGTGCCTGAAAGTACATAACCAAGTGCCTGGCTTGGAGTAAATATTCAATAAACATCAGTTATTATCATAGCTGGGAACAGAGGGATGTCCCGTGAAACTGGAGAATGAACGTCTGGGGTGACTTTCCCTACATCCATGGCTATCAGCTCCAAGATCAACGGGGACCACAAGCAGGCAGGGGGAGGGTATGGAGGGCTCTGAAGGAGGGCTGGAGGGGAGGGTTATTTGGGTGACTTGGCAGGACAGAGATGAGGGTGGGCGAGTGAGCAAGGGAAGATTTGCAGGATGTAAGAGAAAAGTTATGAGCAACCTAGACAGAATATTACAAAGCAGAGACATTACTTTGTCAACAAAGGTCTGTCTAGTCAAGGCTATGGTTTTTCCAGTAGTCATGTATGAATGTGAGAGTTTGACTATAAAGAAAGCTGAGCACCGAAGAATTGATGCTTTTGAACTGTGGTGTTGGAGAAGACTGAGAAGTCCCTTGGACTGCAAGGAGATCCAACCAGTCCATTCTGAAGGAGATCAGCCCTGGGTGTTCATTGGTAGGACTGATTTTGAAGCTGAAACTCCAATAGTTTGGCCACCTGATGCAAAGAGCTGACTCATTGGAAAAGACCCTGATGCAGGGAAAGATTGAGGGCAGGAGGAGAAGGGGACGACAGAGGATGAGATGGTTGGATGGCATCACCGACTCAATGGACATGGGTTTGGGTGGACTCTGGGAGTTGATGATGGACAGGGAGGTTGATGATGGACAGGGAGACCTGGTGCTGTGGTTCATGGGGTTGCAAAGAGTTGGACATGACTGAGTGACTGAATTGAACTGAAGAGAAGACAGTTTGGAGAGCAGGGGAGTTGGAGAGATGGGGCACTCCTTGGCCAGGCGGGAGAGATCTTTGGGAGACCACCGCCCGCTGCCAGGCCTGAACCATGGAGCAGAATCTGCACTTACCCGGCTGGCAGATGCACCGGAAGCCATCGAGCAGGTCGTGGCAGTCAGCCTGGTTCAAGCAGGGGGCTGAGGCGCACTCGTCTACCTCCACCTCACAGAGCCGCCCTTCTAAGCCTGAGGACATGCAGGTGGGGTCAGCTTTGCTTTGGCTGCCTCCCCCGTTTTGCCCCAAAGACCAGGTTCCAGAACCAGTCTTTTCCTTGACCTGCTAGGTGCCCCACCAGACAGCCTCTCCTAGGGGGCCACTGCATGTGAGTTGGAGAGCTGAACCGAGGCCCTGCTGTTCTGCTGGACAGTGGCTTTGTTGCCTTCAAGTATGAAAGCTCAGGAAGCAGGGTACCTGCCAGGATCTGTGGGAGGGCTCCAGGGAAGTGTCTTTTGAGGCCATTCCTCAGCGTGCAGAAGGCAGGGCTCACCCGGGAGGGCTGAGCAGCCTGGAGGTTCTCAAGGTACCAGTGTGACAAATGGGCGTCTGCTTGGAGGTGATCCACACCTTCCATGCTACATGGGCAGGCCTCCACGCCAGGGAGACCAGGGATCCCCAAGGTGGGGATTTGAAGGGTGTTTGGGAACCTGTGTCATTCCTATACTTGTCCTGTTTCTCCGGGCTCCTCCTGGTCTCCGCTGTCTCACCCTGAACTGACACGGATCAGCCTCTGGACCTTGGCTGCCTCCCTCTTTTTGCCTGGGGAGCCTGCCTCTGAACTCCTTGGTATCTACAACCTTGCCCCTTGCTTGGATTACTGGATAGTGTTCTCAGCATTTTTCCTTGGACACTTCTCAGCTTAGGAAGGCTGTGTGATGTAGTGGGTGAAACTACCAAAACTCTGGGTTTGAGTCTACCACTTACTAGCCAGGCAATGTTAAAACAAGTCACTTAACCCATGTATGCTTCAGTTTCTTCATTTATAAATGGGCCTAGTATCAATGCTGACCTCAGAGGGATACTGTAAAGATTAGATAATGCCCGCAAGATGCTCAGGCAGAAGTAAGCTACTGTTTGTCTAGTTTCATTCAGCTCCCTGCTATTGACTCCATCACTGTCTCCCTGGGAGATGTTTCTCCCCTTAACTGTAACTCATAGGTAGATGCTGCTTTGCAGTATTCCTTTCCCACTGAGCCAGATTCAAGCACACAGACCCTTTGGAATTTAAAAGGTTACTCTTGATCTCTACAGGGGCGAGTTTCTCTGAGTAGGTGGAACATTCTGGGTTGACATAAGCAGAGGCTGCTGCATGAAAGGTTTATTAACTGCTGGCTTTTCTATCCTTTGATGGGCCTCTGCATACAGTGGATCAGGTTGTACATGCTACGGTGACCGTGAAATGGACACAGAGTTGAGCAGTGTGCAAGCTCACTACTGTCTGTGGAAGCTCTTTTCCTGCGGGGGGGCACTGGTTTCTTAAAGTTTTCATCTGAGGGGTGAGGAGACAAGGAGAAGCCTTCTTTGCTATCTGACCCCAACTAGCCTCAGGCTAACCATTCTCTGGAGGGGTCATGTCTGGTGGCTTCAGCACTAGTTCCCTGGCTCCTTCACCCAAAGCCCCATTCAGCTGGTACCTGGTGGGCAGAGGCACTGGAAGGTGGCGAGCAGGTCCAGGCAGGTGCCGCCCTGGTGGCAGGGCTGCGACAGGCACTCGTTGTGATCAGCCTCACAGCGGGAGCCCGTGTAGCCAGGCGGACAGAGGCACTCGAAGGAGCCGGGCGTGTTGAGGCAGGAGCCACCGTGTTCACAGGGACTGGGGCCTTGCTGAGCTGGGAGGAGAGAAGACCTGGGAGTCCACAGGGCTCAGGGTGGAAGGGCAAGAAGGCCTGAGTGGCAGGGAAGGTGTGGGGGGCCTGTCTGTGGTAAATGAGATCAGAGTGGGGAAAGGGGTTGTGACCTTAAAGTGGAGAAGGACTGGGACTTCCCTGGTGGTCCAGTGCTTAAGACTTCACCTCCAGTGCAGGGGGTGTGGATTCACTCCCTGGTCAGGGAGCTAAGATTCCACATGCCTCCTGGCCAAAAAACCAAAACATAAAGCAGAAGCAATATTGCAACAAATTCAATAAAGACATTAAAAAAATGGTCCACGTGAAAAAAAAAATCTGAAAAAAACTGGAGAGATGACTAAATGCGGTCTGGAGGGCTGAGTATTGGTGAGAAGACTGGGTAAGAAAGAGATGCCAAATAAGGACAAATTCAGGAGAAAAGAGATGTTCATTTCTTTATTTGGCCGCTGTGCAGCCTGTGGGATCTTAGTTCCCTGACCAGGGATTGAACCTGGGCCCTCAGCAGTGAAAGCGCGGCATCCTAACCATTGTACCACCAGGGAATTCCTGAGCTGAGTTTTAATTTGAAAAACAGTTTGCCTGTTTCCCTCTTCAGTGCAGAGGCTGTGTGGGGGCTTAGAGAGGGTCTGATGAGGGGGTGCCTCACCCATCTGACACTCGTCCAGGTCTTGGCGGCAGGTGGGCCCTGTGTAGCCCGGCTGGCACACGCAGAGTGTGGAGCCGCTCAGGGGGTTGGTGCTGCACTGGGCTCCCTCGTGGCATGGCTGACTCAGACACATGTCCTCCAGGTGGCACAGGAGGCCTGGAGGGCGGGGTGGGCGAGGCACTCAGAGGCTGCCTGAAGCTCCCGGGCGCTCTCCTGGGCCTTCTGTCACCTGGCAGAGTCCACCTCCCACCTCCCGCCTCCCTGAACCTCTGCGTCACACCTGTGCGCCCAGGTGGGCAGAGGCAGGAGAAGGAGCCCACGCGGTCAATGCAGGTGGATCCGGGGGCGCAGGTGGCGGCCACACAGTCATCCAGGTTCTCCTCGCAGCCGGTGCCTCCCCAGCCACTCACACACACACAGTGGAAGTCGCCAGCTGAGTTCTGGCAGGTACCTCCATTTCTGCAGCGAGGGGGACCCTGAACCTCACATTCGTCCACATCTTCAGAGCAATCCCAGCCTGTAGGGGCATGAGAGGGGGACAGACGCTGCAGCTGGGGGCCCTGTGAGGACTGGAGAACCGGGTCTGACCATCTGGGCCACCGGTGCCATCAGCCTGGCTTAAACGACTCACTTGTCCAGGCCTCTGGGCAGAGGCAGGTGTAGGTGCCCAGGCCATCCTGGCAGGTGCCCCCGTTCTGACACTGGTGCGCGACACAGTCATCTGGATTCACCTCACAGCTTGGGCCTGTGAAGCCTGACAGGGACGTGTGATGAGCTGAGAGAAGGACCCTTGGGGCACCATCTCCATGCCCAGAGAGGGGCCTCCGGAAGACCCCTGTGAGGACGCACCTGGGGGACACAGGCACAGGTGGAAGGTGGAGTCTCTCCCTGGAACCAGTTGACAGGTGCCCCCATTGAGACAGCCCCTGGGGGTGCAGGGTCCCGGCCGGAGTCCGCAGCGTGGACCCTCCCTCCCAGTAGGGCAGAGACACTGGAAGGATCCCAGGGTGTTATGGCAGGTGGTGCCCCTGGGGCAGGGTCCCGGGTCCAGGTAACACTCATTGATGTCATGTTCGCAGGTGTGGCCCTCGAAGCCGGGTGGGCAGCTGCACTGGATCTGAGGGTAGGTGGCCAGACACACCCCTCCATTGACGCAGGGGTTGGCTGAGCAGAAGTCTTGAAGCTCACACTGCTCACCTGAGGCAGAGGACGGATGGTGAGAGGGCCGTTTCCAGCAGTGCACACATTCCGGCTCCTCCAGAATGACCCGCTCTCACTCTGGGCTATCTCTGTGTCTGATCTCTGTATTTCCTTCCCTTCTTCCCATCCTCTTCCTGTCCTGGTCCATCAGTTCAGTTCAGTCGCTCAGTCGTGTCCGACTCTTTGCGGCTCCATGAATCACAGCACACCAGGCCTCCCTGTCCATCACCAACTCCCAGAGTTCACTCAGACTCATGCCCATCAAGTCAGTGATGCCATCCAGCCATCTCATCCTTGGTTGTCCCCTTCTCCTCCTGCCCCCAATCCCTCCCAGCATCCTCAGTTTTATCATTTTTTTGGAAGGGTTCTCTCTGGAGTGATCACATTTTTTTCCAACCGAAAACTGAACATGTGCCTATTGGGAGTATTGTGAACCAACCCTGCTTGGGAAAATCTGGGACTCGGTGTCTGTGCCTCTAGTGGTGACCTGGGTGGAGAAGATCCCCCAGAGAAGGAAATGGCAACTTGCTCCAGTATTCTTGCCTGAGAAATCCCATGGACAGAGGAGCCTGGTGGGCTACAGTCCATGGGATTGCAAAGAGTTGGACATGAATGAGTAGTCGTGGACATGAATGAGCACGTGGTGGGGAAGTAGAAAGTACGGATCCTCTGAAGACAGGAGACATAGCCCCTGGCTTTGCCCCGGCCAGCTGTGTGCCCTCGGACAGTCATCTCACCTCTCACATCCTGATTCCCTGATCTTTGGGTGGTTGTAGTCTATCACGTTAAAGAGATTCCACAGCCATGCACACTAGTGGGAATGGTGGCAGTGGCTGCTGGTACTGAACTAAGTAAGCACTTTCTGAGCATCTCCCCCTTTCCTATCCACAACAGCCTTATGAAGTGTGGACATTGGCTGACAACTGAGGATCCAGACAGCTTAAATATCGTATGCAAGGTCATGTCTAGTCAGTGGCGGAACTGGCGATGGGCCTGAGGAGGGGGCTGCCTAGAGCCCCTCCTCTGAAGCACAAGGCCTGGCAGGTTGCCACTGCCCATCCTTCTTGTCATATACACTGGTCTCTCACACCCAGTTACAGGCCCAGTTTTCTCAGAATCTCCTGGTTAGTTTAAGAATCTCCATTCCCTGGGTCTACTCCAGACCCACTAGAGCAGGCTTCCTGGGAGGAGAGCACTAGCATTTTTAAGGCCTTCCAGGGTCGCAAAGAAGTTGGACATGATTGAGTACACACAATCCATCCATCCATCTGTCCATCCGTCCATCCATCCATCCATCCATCCATCCACCAATCAGTCAAAGGTGATTGCTGTGCCTGCTCAAGTCTGAGACGCCTTGCCTCTAGTCCACCCCTCCTGGAGGCACCCGCGTCCAAGCATTTCCTGGTCACGTGGGCTTTTCTTCCTGGCCCAGTCCTCTCCATCCTGCTTTGGTGCCGTGGAGACTTTCTCTCCAGGTCCTCGCAGCTATGTCCTGGCACCCCTGACAGGGCAGCACACCTGCCCACCATATGTCCTGCTCTTGTGCCCCAGGACTGCACCTCTCCTCCTGGGATGGGCACTCATTCCTCTCTCCAGGTCAGATCCTCCCATCCCCATCACACCTCCCACCACTGCAGTCTTCCCTGATGATAGTGTGGGCTCCCACCACTCAGAAAAGGAGCCACTCACGTGCTCAGAATGCAGCGTCTTAGAAAGATGGTACTAAGGATCCTATGTGCAGGGCAGCAAAGGAGATACAGACATAAAGAACAGACTTCTGGAGTCAGCGGGAGGAGATGAGGATGGGATGATTGAGAGAACAGCACTGAAGCATGTACATTACCATATGTAACATACATGTCTAGTGCAAGTTCAATGCATGAAGCAGGGCACCCAAAGCCTGTACTCTGGGACAACCCAGAGGGATGGGGTGGGGAGGGGGATTGGGGGAGGGTTCAGGATAGGGGGGGCCACATGTATACCTGTAGCTGATTCATATGGATGTGTGGCAAAACCCATCATGATATTGTAAAGTAATTATTCTCCAATTAAAATAAATAAATTAAAAAAAAAAAGAATGCAGAGTCCTGGAGGTTCCCTGATGTGCTAGGCATTAACCCTCTAGCTACTGGGTCAGGGGAGGTTGAGGGGACTGGGAAAGTGGTCAGGGTGCTGTGCTAAGGGGGCTATGGCAGTAGTTCTTTACCAGCTGGCTTGGAAATAGCTCAGTGTTTTAGCAGTCATTACAACTCTGCTGGTGAATGTCAGTTTCAGGTAAAGGGATCACCAAGAATTGGCTGGTTGATTCTCACGGCCTCGGTCCTCCAAGGGCTCACAGTCTCTTGGGCTCCAGTTCCATCTCTCCTACCCTGCAGACCACCCATGGCCCCCTCCTCCCCCTTCCTCCCTCTCCCATCAGCGCTCACCCGTCCATCCTGGCATGCAAGAGCATCGTGGGCGGCCCGAGGCCTGGAGGTGGCAGTGGCCCATTTTGGAACAGAAGGAGGAACAGGGGTCCTTGATCTGGGCCTGGCATCTATCGCCAGTGAAGCCAGAGGGGCAGGTGCAGAAGAAGCTGGGGGCCATGGGAGAGGGGATGCCAGGGGAGCTGGGAAGGGTGGGAAGAAAGGTGTGGCAGCTGCCTCCATTCTGGCAGGGCTGGGCATCCTGGCAGGGGTCAGGAAACTGGCATGTCTCACCCAGGAAGCCAGGGGCACACCTGGGAGGGATGGAGAGAGGAAAGTTCACATCTTGACCCTCTGCTACTGCCTACCTCCCTCCTTTGCCTTGATTTGTTTCTCTTCATCTGCTTCGCCACCTTCCTTTCTCCTTTCTTCCCATTCTCCCCATCCCCTTCCTTGTTCCCCTTCCCCGTCTCCCACTCCAACGAGGTGCACTCACTGGCAGATCCCTTGCCCCTGGGATAGGCTCACACAGGTGCCTCCGTTGGCACAGGGTTCTGGGAAACTCCTGCACTGCAGCCCTAGGGATGGAGATGAGGGTGAGATGGGAGCAGGGAGCATCGTGCTCCACTTGCCCTCCTTTGGATGCTCGGGAGGGAGCTGCCTGCAGTAGCCCACGAAGGTGCTCCACACCATTATCNGGCCCCTGAAGAAGCCGTAGCCCTTCTGTTGTTAGTGTGGACTCTTCCCTTTCTATTATTGGCAACTTCACAGTGACTGCCCTGTGCCCTGGAGGAAGGTCAGGACCTGGAAGCAGAGGTGTGGGGTGATAAGCGATCTTCTTTCCCCTTCTGAGGAGAGGATATTGTTTCATGTGGTCAGTACAGATGCTTCTTGGAGAATCCACACCTCTCCATAAACTGAAACCACTAATTCTTGGCAGACAGAACCCACAGGACCTCGGTCCTTGCTGGGAACTTCGTTTTCTCCTTCTGTGGAATGGGCAAGATGCTGGGCGGGTTTGGGGGGAAACCTTGGGCTTCTTTTGGAGGAGAATGTGTAAGATCGTCATCGATGATAAATGAACATTGGCTCTACTAAACTTTGCAGTCTGGATTATCCATAGCAAACACTGCATTTGGGTGAATTCTCCTACCTCCATGTCGCCCTCCCTCCACCCGGATGTCCCTGGGATGCAAGGAATGCCGGTCATTGAATTAAAAGGCGGAATAAATAAAATCACAAAGGAGAATTCAGGGCCCTGACTCAACCAGCCTTCTTGAGTCAACCCAGGGTGGCTTTGGGTTCAGCCACACACCCAGTTCCTCTAGCAGCTCAGGGAACTGAGAGTCCAGGGTGGCCGGCGGTGTCATCCAGAGCTGTGCACAGCTCCAGCGTTAAGGCCCCACGGCCCAGACTGGCGCACCCTGAGCACCTTTCCTTGCCAATGAGTATACTTTGCCAACATTGTTCTTTTTTTTTTTTTTTCAATATTCTATTATTTTAAACTCTTTATTTTGAAGAAATTTAAAACTCACAGGAGAGAGGCAAAAATACCACAAATTATCCCAAGATATTCTTCACTCAGATTCACCAATTGATATAATTTGACCATATTTATTGTTATTTCTCTAATTACACATTGGTGGTTTTTTTTTTCCTGAAGCCTTTGAGAGTAAGTCACACATAATATGGGCTTTCCTGGAGGATCAGACGATAGATAAAGAGTCCTCCTGACCTGAGTTTGATCCCTGTCTTGGGAAGATCCCCTGGAGAAGGGAATGACAACCCACTCCAGTATTCTTGCCTGGAGAATTCCATGGACAGAGGAGCTTGATGGGCTAGAGTCCAGGGGGTCACAGAGTCAGATACAACTGAGCAACTAACTCTTTCACTATGAATAANATCCCCTGGAGAAGGGAATGACAACCCACTCCAGTATTCTTGCCTGGAGAATTCCATGGACAGAGGAGCTTGATGGGCTAGAGTCCATGGGGTCACAGAGTCAGATACAACTGAGCAACTAACTCTTTCACTATGAATAATATATCCTTTTCTTCATAAACACATTGGTGTGAATTACTTAAGAACAAGAACCTTCTTTTACAAAACCATGGTACAGCTATCAAAAGCAGGAAACTTAAATTGATATACTACTATTACCTAATCTATAGTCCATGTCCAAAATTTGCCAATTGCCCCATAATGTCTTTTATAAAGTTTATTTTTTCTTAGTTCAGGATCTAAGATCATGCACTGCATTTATTTGTCATGTCTTTTTGGTCTCCTTTATTTCAATAGGATAAAAGGATACAACTTCTGTTTCTCTTTATTAAATACAGTTGATTTACAATGTTGTATCAGTTTCATGTGTATAGCAAAGTGATTCAGGCATCTGTTCAGTTCAGTTGCTTAGCCTGTCCAACTTTTTGCTACCCCATGGACTGCAGCACACCAGGCTTCCCTGTCCACCAACGACTGGAGCTTATTCAAACTCATGTCCATTGAGTCAGTGATGCCCTCCAACCATCTCATCGTCTGTCGTCCCCTTCTGCTCCTGCCTTCAATCTTTCCCAGCATTAGGATCTTTTCCAGTGAGTCAGTTCTTCGCAACAGGTGGCCGNGGCTTCCCTGTCCACCAACGACTGGAGCTTATTCAAACTCATGTCCATTGAGTCAGTGATGCCCTCCAACCATCTCATCGTCTGTCGTCCCCTTCTGCTCCTGCCTTCAATCTTTCCCAGCATTAGGATCTTTTCCAGTGAGTCAGTTCTTCGCAACAGGTGGCCGAAGTTTCAGGCCAAAGATTAAGGTGTATGTATATATGTGTGTGTGTGTGTGTGTGTGTGTGTGTGTGTGTATATATATATATAATTTTTCAGAGTCTGTTCCCTTAGAGCATAGTTCTTCGTACTACACAATAGGTCCTTGTTGGTTATCTATTTTATATTTAGTTGTGTGTATGTGTTAATCCCAAACTCCTAATTAATCCCTCCCCACTTTGCTCTTTGGAAACTATAAATATGTTTTCTATGTCTGTGGACCTATTTCTGTTTTGTATGTAAATTCATTGGGTTGGGAAGATCCCCTGGAAGGAAATGGCAACCCACTGCAGTATTCTTGCCTGGGAAATCCCATGGACAGAGGAGCCTGCTGGGCTAAACAGTCCATGGGGTCGCAGAGTGGGACACAACTGAGTGATGCAGCAAAACTCACATTAAAAACATAGTTCCTTAGACGCTGTCTTTTATTATACTGATACTCTTGAAGAATACAGATCAGTTATTCTGCAGACTGTCCCTAAGTTTTGGTCTGTCTAGTATTTCTTCAGTTTATGCATTTTGGACCAGGAATCCCACAGGAGAGACGGTGTGTCCTCAGAGCGCATCACGCCAGGGGCCGCATGAGACAGCATCATTCTTCATGGTCGCCTAGCGCTTCACTGTTTGGGGACCCTGGTTCACTGAAACCAGTTTCCTATCGTAGGGCATTTATGTGGCTCTCAATCTTTAAAACTACGAGAAACCATGCTGTAATACACGTTCTTGAACATATGTCTTTGAATGGTTGTTTAAATATTTCCTTAGGCTAAATTCCTAGAAGAGAAACTATGGAGTCCAAGGGTCAAAGGATAGACTTAAAAAATAGTTTGGCTTTGAGAAGAATTAGGACATACATTTAGTTGTAAGTCCCCTTGCTTTTTCAATATGACATATTTTAAACACTCACTGAAGTTAAACAGTGTCCAGCACTAGTCACATCTTTCTAAAACGAGCCTTTCATGACCATGGACATGACAGATGGGCACCACCAGTACTATTATTTCTTGTGTATATTTTAAAAATCTTTTCCCATTTTGAACTTAGATTTTAAAGGGGATCTTTTTCTGTATGATTGTAAATAGAGACTAGCCATAAAAAGCTTCAGTGAAAACAAAACAATGTTAGTAAGTTCTAGATTGCTTATATTCCACTTATATATATCTACTTATATATATCTAAGTAGACTTGTTTTTAAAGTTTTTTGTACTTAAGGGGCATTCTTTAAAAAGCTGTACAGGACTTTATACTGTCTTTATTTTTTTTTGGACAGGGTACCCCACATGGCTTGTGGGATCTCAGTTCCCCAATCAGAGATTGAACCCACCCAGGCCACAGCAGCCCTAACCACTAGGCAACCAGGGAAATCCTAGGACTTCATTCTTGGCAGTAATGTCTGCGTATGTCCTTATTTTCACCAACCCTGGGAGTCAGAATCCATGCCACCTTGACAGATCAAATAATATCTCATTGTACAAACTATTATGTATAAAATAAGCTACAAGGATATATTGTACAACACAGGAAATAGAGCTAATATTTTATAACAGCTATAGATGTAGTGTAACACGTAAAAATTGTGAATCACTATATTGTAGACCCTGAACCTGGGTCTCCTGCATTGCACACAGATTCTTTACATTCTGAGCCACCAGGGAAGCCAATTTACATAATATTGTACATCAATTATCAGTCAATAAAAAAAGAAAAATATTGTTTGTTGGTTTGTTTTGGCCGTGTCACAGAGCTTGCAGAATCTTAGCTCCTCGATCAAGGATTGAACGGGGCTATGACAGTGAAGGTGCTGAGCCCTAACCACTGGACTGTCAGGGAAGTCCTTTACTGTCATTTTAAACTGCATTTTGTGGCAGGGTTAACATTATTTTCATCTGTTTAATGGCTGTTCATGGTTCTTTCATGAGTTGCCTGTCCTTGATTCTGTCTCGTTGTTCTGTGCATGTTATTTTCATTTGCCCATCACTTTTCTTGTTTGAGGAGACAGCTGTGGGTGTAGAGACCTCAAGCAGAAGAATCTAGTATGAAAAGTTCGTGCTTTTGCACTGTCTGGGTTGCTGACTTGGATTGGGGAGTAGATTTTGATCATGAGACAGGAAAGGAAAATAAGAAGACACCAAGCTTCTCCTGCAAACTGAAGAAGACCTGAGTGGAAACAGCTTAAACTCTCCATTTTTGCTGTCTTCTTGACCTCACACTTTTTGTGGAAAGTAGTCTGGGGCATTACACTGGAACTTGAGAGAAAAAAGAGGAAATGGTAACAGAGTCAGAGAAAGAGTGGTTAGGTAGAAGGGGAACCTATAGTGTGGTGGGCAGAAGCTAAGTTTAAGGACAATGTCAGGAAGGTGCACAACCCACTTCTTGCTTATCTGTGCCTAAGATCTTGGGTTAGACAATGATGTTTTTACATGTGACACCAAACGTACATGCAACAAAATAAAATACTAACGCATTGATCTTCATCAAAATTTAAAACTTTTGTGTTCCAAATGGCACCTTGAGAAAGTGAAAAGACAAGCAGCAGAATGGGAGCAAATGTTTAACATCATATATCAGATAGCATCACTGACTCCATGGATATGAATTTAAACAAACTCTGGGAGATAATGGAGGACAGAGGAGCCTGGTGTGCTTCAGTCCATGGGTCACAAAGAGTCAGACAGGACTTAGAGACCAAGCAACAGCAATTCAGATAAAGGACTTGTATCTGGAATATGTAAAGAAACTCTTATGACTCAATAATGAAAGTTAAAAAATGGGCAGGGAATTCCATGGCGGTCCAGTGGTTAGAACTCTGAGCTTTCACTGCTGAGGGCCTGGCTTCAGTCCCAGGTTCAACCTAACAAGCTATCTAACCACTCCTCTGCCTCTGTTCCAGCTCACCAACAGGGAAATAAACCTTCCTAAAGAGATCAAATTGCCAACATCTGCTGGATTATGAAAAAAGCAAGAGAGTTCCAGAAAAACATCTATTTCTGCTTTATCCACTATGCCAAAGCCTTCGACTGTGTGGATCACAATAAACTGTGGAAAATTCTGAAACAGATGGGAATACCAGACCACCTGACCTGCCTCTTGAGAAATCTGTATGCAAGTCAGGAAGCAACAGTTAGAACTGGACATGGAACAAAAGACTGGTTCCAAATAGGAAAAGGAGGACATCAAGGCTGTATACTGTCACCCTGCTTATTTAACTTCTATGTAGAGTACATCATGAGAAATGCTGGGCTGGAAGAAGCACAAGCTGGAATCAAGATTTCTGGGAGAAATCTCAATAACCTCAGATATGCAGATGACACCACCCTTATGGCAGAAAGTGAAGAGGAACTAAAAAACCTCTTGATGAAAGTGAAAGAGGAGAGTGAAAAGTTGGCTTAAAGCTCACCATTCAGAAAACAAAGATCATGGCATCTGGTCCCATCATTTCATGGCAAATAGATGGGGAAACAGTGGAAACAGTGTCAGACTTTATTTTTTTGGGCTCCAAAATGAGTGCAGATGGTGATTGTAGCNAAAAAACCTCTTGATGAAAGTGAAAGAGGAGAGTGAAAAGTTGGCTTAAAGCTCACCATTCAGAAAACAAAGATCATGGCATCTGGTCCCATCATTTCATGGCAAATAGATGGGGAAACAGTGGAAACAGTGTCAGACTTTATTTTTTTGGGCTCCAAAATGAGTGCAGATGGTGATTGTAGCCATGAAATTAAAAGACGCTTACTCCTTGGAAGGAAAGTTATCACCAACCTAGATAGCATATTCAAAAGCAGAGACATTAGTTTGCCAACAAAGGTCCGTTTTTCCAGTGGTCATGTATGGATATGAGAGTTGGACTGTGATGAAAGCTGAGTGCTGAAGAATTGATGCTTTTGAACTGTGATGTTGGAGAAGACTCTTGAGAGTCCCTTGGACTGCAAGGAGATCCAACCAGTCCATTTTGAAGGAGACCAGCCCTGGGATTTCTTTGGAAGGAATGATGCTAAAGCTGAAACACCAGTACTTTGGCCACCTCATGCAGAGTTGACTCATTGGAAAAGACTCTGATGCTGAGAGGGATTGAGGGAAGGAAGAGAAGGGGATGACAGAGGATGAGATGGCTGGATGACATCACTGACTCGATGGACGTGAATTTGAGTGAACTCCAGGAGTTGGTGATGGACAGGGAGGCCTGGTGTGCTGCGATTCCTGGGGTCGCAAAGAGTCGGACACGACTGAACGATTGAACTGAAAGGAGGTCAAAGACCTGCACATGGAAAGCCGTAAGGCTGGTGAGAGTAGCTGAAGATGACACAAACAAACGGAAAGACATATTGTGCTCACGGATTAGAAGGATTAATATTGCATTTTTTTGTCTCTTTTAAAATTAAAAAAATTGAATGTAATTGTTTTACAGTGTTCTGTTAGTTTTTGCTGTACAACAACATAAATCAGCCATAAATATACATATATCCCCTCCTTCCTGAACCTCCCTGCCACATCTGCTCCCCCATCCCACCTCTTTAGGTCATCTCAGAATACAGGGCTGACTCCCTGTGTTATACAGCAGCCTCCCGCTAGCTAGCTATTTTACACATGGTAGTGTACATGTGTCAGTGCTACTCTCTCAACAGGTCCCACCCTTTCCTTCCCTCACCGTGTCCACAAGTTCATTCTCTACGTCTGCACCTCTAAAGAATTAACTGTTACAATGACCGTACTACTCGAAGCAATGCACAGACTCAATGCAATCCCTATCAAAATACCAATGGCATTTTTCACAGAACTAGATCGAATAACTATGAAATTTACGTGGAAACATAAAAGATCTTGAATATCCAAAACAATCTTGAGAAGGAAGTACAAGCTGGAGGTCTCACACTTCCTGATTTCAAACTATACTACAAAACTACAGTAATCAAAACATAATGATTGGTTCAGTTCAGTCACTTAGTCATGTCTGACTCTTTGTGACCCCATGGACTTCAGCATGTCAGGCTTCCCTGTCCACCACCAACTCCCAAAGCTTGCTCAAACTCACGCCCATCGAGTTGGTGATGCCATCCAACAATCTCATCCTCTGTTGTCCCCTTCTTCTCCTGCCTTCAATCTTTCCCAGTGTCAGGGTCTTTTCCAACAAGTCAGTTCTTTGCATCAGGTGGCCAAAGTGTTGGAACTTCAGCTTCAACATCAGTCCTTCCAATGATTATTGAGGACTGATTTCCTTTAGGATTGACTGGTTTGATATCCTTGCAGTCCAAGGGACTCTCAAGAGTCTTCTCCAATACCACAGTTCAAAAACATCAATTCTTTGGTGCTCAGCTTTCTTTATGGTCCAACTCTCACATCCATACATGACTATTGGAAAAACCATAGCTTTGACTAGACAGACCTTTGTCAACAAAGTAATGTCTATGCTTTTATGCTTTTAATATGTTGTTTAGGTTGGTCATAGGTTTTCTTCCAAGGAGCAAGTGTTTTTAATTTCATGGCTGCTGTCACCATCTGCAATGATTTGGAGCTTCTTGGACTTTTGCCTAAGATCAAGTGTAAACATAATGGTACTGGCACAAAACAGATACTTAGATCGATGGAAAGGGATAGACAGTCAGGAAATAAACCCACAATTATGTGATTGATAAATCTGTGCCTTCTTTAGGCAAGAAAGTGCAATGGGAAAAAAACTGCTGCTGCTAAGTTGCTTCAGTTGTATCCGACTCTGTGCGACCCCATAGATGGCAGCCCACCAGGCTCCCCTGTCCCTGGGATTCTCCAGGGAAGAACACTGGAGTGGATTGCCATTGCCTTCTCCAGCGCACGAAACTGAACAGTGAAAGTGAAGTCACTCAGTCGTGTCCGACTCTCAGCGACCCCATGGACTGCAGCCCACTAGGCTCCTCCGTCCATGGGATTGTCCAGGCAAGAGTACTGGAGTGGGGTGCCATTGCCTTCTCTCACAGGAGTATTGTTAATACTGTGATTACGGGGTTGAATTTATTTCAGAAAATGTTACTATTTTTTAGGATAGCACACTGAAATTTGTGGGGGTAAAATGACAAAATGACCAGGATTTGCTTCAAAATAGTTCAAGGAAAATTAACAGATGGATGAGGTAAAAGACACAAAGTTGCAAATTCTAGAATATGGGTATGAAGAGTTCATTTATATTGTTTTTACCTATTTTATGTTCAAAATTTTTCGTAATTATGAAAAAGAACCAGGTTAGAGCCCAACTACTGAAAATGTAGTTTTCAAACTAGAAGCATTGACATCATCTGGGAGTAGAGATGTCAGACTTAGCAAATAGCAATACAGGATGCGCGATAAAATTTGAACTTCAGATAAACAATAATTTTTTAGAATAAGTAGGTTTCATGCAATGTTTTATTTATAATAAAAATTATTTGTGAAAATAGCTTGGCAGAGTTTTGTTCTGTTTTTAAATAAAACTAAACATATAATTTTTTGACTTGGCTAAGAAATTAAAAGACGCTTACTCCTTGGAAGGAAAGTTATGACCAACCTAGACAGCATATTAAAAAGCAGAGACATTACTTTGCCTACAAAGATCTGTNCCCTGCAGAGGTAAAGGTGATGGTGTGGGAGACAGATTTTTGCTGAAAGAATGTCTTTGAGTAGGTGAGAGGGGATGGGTCCAGTGCCTGAGTGGAGGGTTGGTTATCAGTCGAAAGTGAAGAGGAGGGAGGGTGTGTAATGAAGAAAAAGGAAATGTGAAATAATGGCCTTGAAAGTTTGTGATCGAGTGGCCAAGAAAATGGCCAACTTGAGGTTTGTGATGATAAATACCCCATGTTTTTATCCAACCACTTCAACTGCTTGGGTGCAGGGATGGAGGAGGCAGGAAGTTGGATTCAGCCAGAACTGGGGTTTTGCCAGGCTGGTATGATATGGGAGAGTGAGGGAGACTGAGCTTGCAAGGTGGATATTATAGCAATGGGTCATTAAATTTAAGAGGGGTAAGGTTGGAACAGGGCAGTATCTCATATCAGGGGTAAAGGGGTGGGAAGTCTGGGGAGGAGAATAATCATTGGCGAGAGGGCCCACGAGAGAGTGATTTGCAAAGAACAGGTGGTGTTGAGCATAGCGTGGGAGGCTTAAAGCTGAGATTATGGAGAGGTTAATTACTGGTCCAGGTAACGAGAAGGCCAAGGGATGACCGTGGGGCAGGGGCTACAGCGCAGCGAGGACAGCGTCACTGGAGATGAGGAGACACAGGGCTCAGGGTGTGAGGCCGGGGTGCTGGTGGATTGCCTTGGTTGATGAGAAATCACCAAGAATGGGAGTAAGAGTGGGATGAGGAAGACAGTGACCCAGAGGCTGAACTGTTCAATGACGGTGGAGGAAAGACGGCCACATCCGGAAGGCTGCTAACTGCTGGCAACTGGAGCAGCTGAGGGTGGGCTAGAGAGGCTGCAGCGGAGGGCCCCAAGATGTGTGGTGTGGGCAGGGAGTGGTCTGCCTGCAACCTGTGATGGAGGCAGCTGGAGGTGCTAAGACCACCAGGCTGGCCTGGTCTGCTCATAACCCGCCATTCCTGGCTGTTTGGGGTAGTAGGTAAATTCTCCAGTCCACGGCTTGTGATGACCTCGAGGCTGGCAACGACTCCTTTGTGTCCCGGGCTCCAGACTGGTGCAGCTGAGGGTCGAAAGCTGCTCACCCATGGTCCACCTTCGTCATGGAGTCTCTGAGCCTGACCCAACTCCGGGTGGTAGGAGAATCTGTCTGCACTCATGTATCTCTGGCCTCCCATGCTTTACCCTCCAGAGGTTCCCCATCCAGGTGGGAGATCCTGAAAGTTACAAGTAGAGCCCTGTGTGTGATGGGAAGTGGTGTGAACATTAGTGGTGGAAGCCCAGGGGAGAAGCCTTGTGGTTCTCTGTCCCCATGGCTCCAGCTACGATCAGATGGTCCTGGAGCCTTCAATGATGTTTCCAGTCCAGATCTCAAGGTCTACATGTTCAATTGCGTCCTCCACTTCTTCTTGCTGGGATGTCTAGTAAGGAAGTCCACAGAATCGCGTCTAAATCCAAACTTGCTTCCCTGCTCCAGCAGCTTTCCCTGCATCACCCCCGACCCTCCCGCACCCATCCTGACAAAGCTGTTATCTTATTGCTCAGGCCAGATTGCTGGCAATCATCCTCTTTCTCTCACATTTCATATCCAGTTTACCAGCCAATCCAGTCTCTTTTGCCTTCAAATAAATCCCCTACTGACCCCTTTTTTATGCCCATTTTGAACATGGCACAACTGATCAAAGCAGTGGGGCCCAAATAGGACTGGCAGAGGCTCTGCCCCTCCCTGGTCTTGCCTGGGGCTTTGCTGTGGCCTTCCTGCTGCTCTCCTGCTTCCAACCTTCTGAGTCTTTTCTCCAAATATTAACTGAGTGATGCTGTCAAAGAGGAAGCCTTGTTTTTCCTGGGGTATGAAATGCCAGGAAGCAGACATGTTGGTAGATGAAACGATATGAGTCCTGAGATTTGCTTCACAATAATCCAGTAGGAGGGGGAAGTGGGTGGGAGTAAACACGGCTGAGGCTAGGAGGTGGGCATTTATTATACTGTCATCTTTATACTGTTCGGTCTACTTTTTATAAGCTTAAAACATTTTATAATAAAGGTAAAGGCTGATGGAGGTGGTCTTAAAGGACAAGCCGACTGAAGGAAGTGCAGATCTGGGGTCCACAGAGCCCGAGACAGCCCACAGCCGTGGCATTGAGCCCTCTGCTCCCATCACGGTCATTGTGAGTGGTGAGGCCGGTGGGGCTGACTGGCCTGTGCTCTCTTCAGAGAAGAAGGCAGGGGTGCACAGAACTGTGGTGGGTTTGGGGTCCCCATGCCTGCATGCTGGAAAGAAGAGCGTCTTCTGCCCTGTGAAGATTTATAGGGTGCTGATAAGCCTCCTCAGGGTGATGGCTCTTTTTGTATGTGTGTCTGTTAATCTGAAATCCTGCAACCTTGCCAGCTCACATGAGTCCTTGGAGCTCTTTTGTTTTAAGAATAGCTTATTTATTTTATTTTCGGCTGCGCTAGTTCTTTGCTTCTGCCCGAGGGGCTTTTTCTAGCAGGGGCACTCTTTGCTGCAGTGCACGGGCTTCTCACCAC
>SJYA01002753.1:29438-53551 GCA_006410615.1 Neotragus moschatus
GCGGAGGTGGGGGGGCAGTCTCCCTGCAGCTCTAACCCCTCCCTCCTCTGTGAGGGGTCTGGACTAAGTGTCCTCAGTGACAGGACTTACTAATAAGAGGTTCATGACCTGGGCGGGAAAACACACTGGAGGGGGTGGGGCTGGAGATGGGGTGGGAGACCCGCGAGGAGACTACTCCTGGAGACTGCGGAGAATTGACGGCGGTCTGGAAGTATGTACTGGCCATTGACGTGAATTTGTGAAAATCCTTAAATGTGTTGGAAGCACACTGGGTGGGAGAGTGGGGTGTGAAAGATGCCCCTCAAGTTTCTGGCAGAGAAAACTGAGTGAACACAGGTGCCCTTTACTAGGTAAGGAAAATGCAGGATGGGATGAGCTGGAGAGGAAGAGCCAGTCTCCTTGGGTTCATTTGCTTTTTTTTTGAGATCAGAGGGTCAGGCCTTGCCTGGTATTCACTGGGACTGGGCTGGGAGGGGGTCTGGATGGCTGCTCCCAGGCCATGGGTGATATACAATCTTAACAAGCCTTAGGGCACTGTCCGTTCAGCCTGGAGCTGGTCCTGGAAGCTCCTGATATCTGAGGTTAACCCATGGGGGGCCAGGTTGTGAGAGCTCCTGGGTCATCTGTTGGGGGTTGGGGAAGAAAAATCAGACAGGCTGGGGGCCATTCCCTGCGCAGTTTACCAGCCGACATGGAATTGTTTCAGTGGTGAGCAGTTGGTGCAAACAGACCAGGCAGGGGCTACATGTTAGTCTTGGCTGGCAGGTTAGAAGCCTGTCGACCTGGAGCGGAGCACTTGTCGATTCTGGTTATCGAGTGTGTGTGTCTCTGTGTCCCCCTCAGGGTGGTTTCAGCTTTACTTGAATCCACTCTCTTGTTGCTGCTCCGATCATGCTGTTTCCTTCTTGATAACCGGGTGACTGTCCAGAGGGCAGGGCAGAGTCTGCCGGGACTGCTTTTTCCAGGTTTCACTTTCCAATAAGTGAAGGAACCAGAGAAGGGCGGACTGAGCTGTCCAGGATCGTTTCCGAGGGTCCCACGATCCGGTCTCTGCAGACACCCCTGGGCCGGGCTCTGCTGCTTCTCCACTCTCCTGAGACCACCTGCCCCCAGACATGAGGAACTCAGACTTGGATCTGGACCAGGATTGGGGCTCTGAGTGACTAACTTCAGGTGTGAATTCTGAGGGCAGATTTGGGGTCTGCCAGGGTCCCTGAACCTTTTCATGCTACTGAGTTTAGAGACACCCCTAAAGTCCTGGCCTTTCAGAGCAGGTAAGTGGGTTTTGAAGACACTGTGGGCAAGAAGAGCAGGCAGGGAGCAGCAGGGCTGAGGAGGAGGCTGAGCAGGTGGTGGGGCTGGGGGCAGGGTGGGTGCTGGATGGTGGAGTGGCTCTGGGGAGACCCAGGACCACCGCAGTGAGGGGTGTGCCTTCACTCATTTGTTTCAGTGGTATTGCTATAGCACTTACTGGTAATAGGTTGTTTTCTAATTCCATGTAGTGACTACAAATAAAAATTCATGTGATTCTTGTGAAAACCTTGAGATGGAAATGCCGTTAATATCCTCACTTTGCAGATGAAGAATAACACGAATATGGTTGAGAAACTTGGCAGACAGGGGCCCAGTCTTGTGGGGAGGACTCAGCGCTTAGCCCCTAGTATCTGTCCTTCCCAGGACCCTAAGCTGCCTCCTCCCCCACCTNTGGGGGCAGGGTGGGTGCTGGATGGTGGAGTGGCTCTGGGGAGACCCGGGACCACCACAGTGAAGGGTGTGCCTTCACTCATTTGTTTCAGTGTTATTGCTATAGCACTTCCTGGTAGTAGGTTGTTTTCTAATTCCATGTAGTGACTACAAATAAAAATTCATGTGATTCTCATGAAAACTTTGAGATGGAAATGCTGTTAATATCCTCACTTTGCAGATGAGGAATAACATGAATATGGTTGAGAAACTTGGCAGACAGGGGCCCAGTCTTGGGGGGAGGACTCAGCGCTTAGCCCCTAGTATCTGTCCTTCCCAGGACCCTAAGCTGCCTCCTCCCCCACCTCAAACATTTAGTGTTTTGGGATCTTTTCTCTGACGAGGACTCATTTTTTCTCTTGGGCTGCTCTGTTTCCACTGGGATCTCCAACCCCAATGCAGAAATCTTCTTTAAATTCAGTGCGGATGAGGATTAAGCTGTCTGTGGGGACTGACTGGGCACCTGGGTGTGGGCCTTGTCCTTGGTCCCTGCAGGAAAGGGCTGGGTGGGGCTGAAATGCAGGTGAGCTAACCCAGCAGCAAAGGCAGCACACAGTGCCTCTGAAGGACCCACAGTCCCCTTAGGAGGATGTTTGTGGGGCCCCAAGTGGGGGCTGGCTTGTACTTCACAGTGAGGAGCTGAACCTGGGTCTCTGTCCCTAACTGGTAGACAGGAGTTGCTGGTGGTTGTGAATAATGGGAAGATGCAGGATGGTTCCAGCTCGGAGCCCCCGGTGCTGGGAAAGGAAGCACCTGGTGTTGTGGCAGAGTGGGCTGGGCTGCAGGTGCCATTTGGGTGGGAAGGGAAGGGGGGCGTTTTTCCCAAGCAAACCTTGTGGTTGTTTAGCCCCACAGAGGCTTCCACAGGGCTGGCAGGAGCCCAGGATCAGTGCTTTCTGGGTGTCAGAGTTGTGGGGAGCCCAGCATTTCATCAGCACAGGGATCCAGTTGGGGGCTCTGCTCCTGCAAGACTGTTTCTGGCCCTGAGCCCTCCTCCACAGCAGGGTCCCTGAGCTCTGGGCCAGCCCTGGGTCTGCCTCCTGCCCTGTGTCTCCGCAGCTCTGAGGAGATGGAGGACTTCTCCAGCGGCTCTGGGCTCTGCCACTTCATCTCTCTGCTCCTCTTCATGCAGCTGCCCACTGGGGGTTTTGCACGTGAGTATACCCCACCCCTTTTCTTGTGTGGATTCCTGGGGGCTAGTTCTCTCCATCAGGAGTGGGTTGCTGTTTGAAAAGTCTCTTCTCTAGAAAAATTATGATACTCCCCAAACCAGTATTTGTGATTCAATTTTTGAGAGTCTTTAAGCCTGGTTGCTCAGATGGTAAAGCGTCTGCTTATAATGCAGGAGATCTGGGTTCGATCCCTGGGTTGGGAAGATCCTCTGGAGAAGGAAATGGCAACTCACTCCAGTACTCTTGCCTGGGAAAATCCCATGGACGGTGGAGTATGGTAGGCTACAGTCCATGGGGTCACAAAGAGTCGGACAGGACTGAGGGACTTCACTAAGCCTCAATATAAAGACTATTATAAGTGTTTAAGCCTCAAGGCATATCAAAATGCCTTGATAGCTATCCAATGAGGTGTTTATCATGCTTTAAAAATTCAACTATGGCATATATGACAATATCTTTCACCTCATTTTTTTGTGTAGTATCTTTATTTTACATAACACATTCACTAATTATTTCTTTCCATTTCTCATATATTTACAGAGTATTGAACATGTGGTAGGTGCTTTTTATGAACAAACCAGGCAGATTCGTGTCTTTGTAAAATCTTACAATGTAGCAGCGAACCTTGAACAATAAATGCATGAAAGCAGTGTAATGAATAGTTTTTTATAAGCAATGAGAGGAGAAGCAGTGAAGCAGCATGGGGTAGAGGGCAGTCAGGCATGTGGAGGTGGGAAGCGGGCAGCAGTGTTCAGTGAGGTGTTCAGTGAGACAGTGAGATAAGAATCAAACCTGGAGGAGGGGGTGAGCCTGTGAGGGTTCCAGTGGAAGCCTGACGTCTGCAAGAGAGAACAGCCAGTGCAAAGCTGCCTGTGGGCCTGGATTGTTCAAGGGACTGTGGAGGCAAGTCTTGGCTAGAGCAAAGTGAAGGAGAGGGCAAGAAGTAGGAGCTTGGGTCCAGAAGCCCTGGGTGTCATCCCCATCGGGCCTTTGGTCCACTGAAGGGACTCAGGAGAGTCAGCAAAGCTTTGGGTAGAGTGGGGACATGGTTTACAGGAGGAATGAGCTGCAGACTTGGGAGTAAGGAGAAGAGACCCAGGGAGGCCAGTGTACTGTTGTCCTCCAGGTGAGAGACCATGGTGATTCAGATCAACTCTGAGCAGCTCAGGAGCTGAGGAGTCATTCTCTGTAGATCCAGCAAGGCCGTCCTTCACAAGGGTCAGGTTGTGGCCCATCCTCCAGGCCTCAGAAGGCCAAGGACTCTGAGAAGATGTCAGTGGGGGTGAATATGGGCACTTGTGGGTGAGAAAAGTGAAGGTAGGCTTTTAATGGAAACAGTATTTGTGTCTAGTTTTTAGTGCACATTTGAGCCGGGGAGAAAGTCATGAACACAGATAAATTTAGCTCTGGAATAGAATAGTGTGGCTATACTAGGATGTGACTGAATGATCAAGGAGTTTTGACATTGACCACAGGTATTCTTTTTGATCAGGGTTCAGTCCTGCCCAAGAGGGGCAGGATAGAGCTGTGTTTCTCAAAGTGAGGCCCCTGGAACATCAGTGCCAGCATCTTGGGGAATTGTTGAGAGATGCACTTCCTTGGGCCCACCCCAGACCTTACTGAATCTCTGGGGGTGTTGGCCCAACACTGTGGTTTTATAAGCCCTCTTGCTGATTTTGCTGCATGCTGAAGGTGGAAACCATTGAGCTAGAATTTTCCGTGGAAGAGTGTGAAGACAGCAATATAGATGGATGAGGGACTCTCTTTGACATCTTTTCTGGGTCACAAAATTATCATCAGTCTAGCTCAAATTCAGAATCATCACAGCTCAACCTATCAGGTCAGGGTTCATCCCACCCGATGCCTGTCCCCAGCCTGCCCGGGGCTTTCCATCACTCTGAGCGTGTGTTCTGCACTCCCTCTGTGTCTCCTCCTCTCTCACTCCTGTGTCTGTGTCCACAGAGGAGTTCACCGTGATCGCCCCCCCGGATCCCATTGTGGCAGTGCTGGGCGGGGAAGTCCTGCTACCCTGCCATGTATCTCCAGCCGTGAGTGCTGAAGACATGGAGCTGAGGTGGTTCCGCTCCAAGTTTTCAGAAGCTGTGTTCATCTATCAAGACCGACTCGAGCAGAAAGAGGAGCAGATGGTTTCTTACACAGGGCGGACCTCACTGGTGAGGGACCGCCTCAACCAGGGAGAAGCTACTGTGCGTATCCAGAATGTCCATGTTTCTGACGATGGGCTGTACACCTGCTTCTTTAGAAAGGGAGGCTTCTACGAAGAGGCCAATTTGGAGCTGAAAGTGGCAGGTTGGTGACTTGATATTTTTGATCCTGGAGTATTGGAGTTGGGAGGAACTTCAGGGATAATGGCAACCAATCCCTCATTGTATAGATATGGAACAGGAGGCTCATCCACTCGTTCCATTATTTGGTGCAAACATATTGAAACCCTACTCTATGTCACATCCTGTTCTGGGCACTTGGGATGCATCAGTGAACCAAACAATGTTCCCTGGTCTGTGGAGTTTATATTCTAGAGGCAGTACATAAATACTTTGATAAATAGGTTACAGAGGAAATCAGGAAGTGGTAGTATTAATACTTAAGATAAAAGGGCAAATATAACAGTGGAAGGGGACCAGAATGGGGTGGGGTGGGCTTGTGTCATGTGGGGCTTCTGGTTGGGATTTTTTGACAATTTGAGCAGAGGCTCAAAGGAAGTAGGGATTTAGCCATGTAGATATCTGTGGGACCAGAGTTCCCAGCAGAGGAACTCTGCCAGGGTTTCACCTGGCATGAAACCGTGAGGCAGGAGTGTGACTGGAGGAGGAGTGGCTGGAGCAGGAAGCCCTCATGGTCGATAAGATGAGTAAATGGAGGGTTGTAAGAGATGACAACAATTGAATAAAGATATGTTCTTGGCATGGGGTGCACAGAGAAAGGATTGATTAATGCCCTCTCTGGTGGTCAGGAGAGTTTTGCAGGTAATATACACTGAAAGGGGCACCTGAGTTCATTAGATCAGGCTGCAAAGAGCCCTTGAGGTTGATGGACTGGAATACGAGAAGTCAGGGGAGAGGAGGAGAAAGGAGAGGGAGAGAGAAGAGAGGAGACAGAGCATGGTGATTGCAGTTGCTAGCAGTCAACCAGAGTCCTTGGTGCTGCAGTGTGTGGCCCCTGAGGGGCACAGACAGTGGGAGCTGAGGGGAAGAGGAGAGGAATTTGAGGGGCAAGGTAGATGCTAGGTTGTAGAAGACTTTGCATGCTGTGCTATGGATTTTGATGCACCACTGAGGAAATTTTAAACAGAGCAGTTCCTGGGACATTTCTCTGGTCAGCTGTGAAGAGGGTGAATGAAAGATGAGCCAGGCTGAAGGCATGGATGTAGTTTCGAGGTCCACAGGATGACCCCCAGAAGAGGCAATGGGATCACATAGAGTGACGAGGGGATCAGACATCTGTGATGTTTGGAAAGTAGAGCGAGCTGGGTGAGTGGATTTGGGGACAGAGTTTGCGGGGAAGAGGAGACTGCAGAAACTCAGAGTTTTGCATTGGCTGTTTGTTGTTTAGTGGTAAGAATATTGAAAATTATGTGTGTTGACTGAAGAAGGGCTTCCCTGGTGGCTCAGAGGTTAAAGCGTCTGCCTCTAATGTGGGTGACCTGGGTTTGATTCTTGGGTCGGGAAGGAATCGAAGGAGAAGAAGATGGCAACCCACTCCAGTATTCTTGCCTGGAGAATCCCATAGATGGAGGAACCTGGTGGGCTACAGTCCACTGGGTCGCAAAGAGTCAGACACGACTAAACGACTTAATTTTCACTTTCTAACTTTTGATTGAAGAAAAACACACGACTTAAGAACTGTGAGCTGTGTTTTATTCAGGGTCTTTCTGAGGGGTATATAATCCAGGAAATAGCTTCTCAGTAGCTCTGAGAAACTGTTCCAATGAAGTAGGGGGAGAAGCCGGTTTATACAGGATTTTGGCTAGGAAACAAGTGCAGTCAAGCATGCTTAGTATGCTAAGTGGCTTCAGTTGTGTCCGACTCTGTGGCCCCATGAACTTGTAGCCCACCAGGCTTCTCTGGCCATGGGATTCTCCAGGTAAGAATACTGGAGTGGGTTGCCATTTCCTCCTCCAGGGGATCTTCCTAGCCCAGGTATCGAACCCGAGTCTCCTGTTGCTCCTGCATTGCAGGTAGAATCTTTACTGCTGAGCCACTGGGGAAGCCCAGAAGTCAAGCATACACTTTGGTAAAATGTTACTGTTTGTCACAAGGATCAGATATCTCAGCTAATAATATTAGCACTTTGCTAGGAAGGTGCAAGAATCTAGGGTCACTAAATATTTTTTTCCTGAGATATCTCTAAGTATCTAAGGGGTGTTTTTCCAAAGCACAGAGTGCCTTGCCCTATTTTCACCCTGAATTCCTGTCAGAGTGTACTGTCAGTGAGTGACTGAGAGGTTAATGACTTGATTCTTGTAGAATTGGATGGTGGGCAAGATTCTTTGCTTTATGTATGTTAGTTATCTGTTGTCAAGATAACGCTGTATCACATTATCACAAAGATAATGTCACAAAGACCACAGTGGTGTATAACAATAACCATTTATTTAGTTCAGGCATGAAGGGAGTACAGCTAGTTTGGGCTATATTTGGCTAATCCTATCTGGGTTTATTCATATCTCTTTGGTCATGTTGACTACAAAACAAAAACAAAATCTCCCAAACCAGAAAGCATCTTCACAGTTAGTGGAGAAAGAACACAGTTTTGTTACTGAATGGGCATTCAACCAGAATGTGATAGACATCACAGGCAATCGACTAAGAGATTGTAAAGACAGAAAGATATCTCCCCCCTTTCATAAAGCCAAGCAGATACAACCCATTACATACTTGTTTTTAAGATGAACAATAACTATTCCTCATGTCGGAGGACTAGATAGCACCATCTGTCACACAGTTCAGTCTACATTTTCATGGTAATTGAGCTGACCATCTATGTTAGCTAATTGGTTTTAGCCAGAGGAAAAACAAATTCTTATGTTTTTATGACAGGAGGTATTTTTACACCTTGTAACTTGGTGATGGCTGAAGTTGGGCTCCTATCTTCCAACAGGGAAGGGGAAAGTGTGGGGCTGTTTCCCTTGAACTTTATATTTACGGATGGCTCCTAGGTCCTAGCGAAAGACGTTCCTGGGTCAAAATTCTATCTAGTTCTCAAAAAGGACTTATATACATTTAAACCTACATTTACAGGTTTTCTCAAGTGAATATTATAAGAAAAACAAGGGAAGGGGAATCTCTGTCCTTATTTTCAACAGGGAGAATGAAGCCTGTTATTTTAAATTCGTATTTGTCATTACAGTCAGCTGAGGAGGTCACATAAGNAAAATTCTATCTAGTTCTCAAAAAGGACTTATATACATTTAAACCTACATTTACAGGTTTTCTCAAGTGAATATTCTAAGAAAAACAAGGGAAGGGGAATCTCTGTCCTTATTTTCAACAGGGAGAATGAAGCCTGTTATTTTAAATTCGTATTTGTCATTACAGTCAGCTGAGGAGGTCACATAAGAATCTTTGCTGGGTCTCTTCATGTGGGTTTGTTCAACTGGCTATTGATTGATCAGGAAAATTTCAGCAGGAAAGGCTGCAGGAGAGCAAACACATCCTCCCCCTGGTGGAGAACAGCCCAATGGCACAAGGACTTTACAACCTAGTCATGTGACCTAATCTCTTCCTGGCCCAGAGGCACAGTGTGGAGGCACCAAAAACTGTGGCAGACAGGGAGCTGGATATAAAAAGGAGCGAAGAGTTGGCAATATTTTTATACAGAATCCATCACAGATGGGGCCAAATCACATATTCAGTTCTAGAATTATGAGTTGGAAGTATATGTAAGGAATTTGGGTAGAGGCAAACCTGTGGATAAAAGGAAGGGACGTTCAGGACATAGGGTTGTTAGATGACTTAATTTTGGTGGTGATTTACGAAGAGAGGCAGTGGGTGTGGAAGCAGATGCCCTGGGAGAGTGTGAGGTGCGGAGAGTCTAGGATAAGGGTGGACCTGGCACCACATTCCTCCCCCTGTTCACATGGCATCAGCCCAACCACTTGCACGACTGGGGAGAAGGGGCCCAGCCCTCTGAAACCCTGGGGGTCCCCATGCTCCTTCCTTCTGTTCCCTGAGGCAAGGCCGCCTCCTCGTTCCCTGTGGGAGCAGGCTGCCCCCAGAGCCCCCAGAATGCCAAGTGCAGGGCGCCCTCTGGAGTTGTGCACTCGTAGACACTGCTGGGTCCCTGGGCTCTGCATCTTGCCTCCCGCAGGTGTGGGCTCTGCCCCTCAGGTGCACATCACAGGGCCTGAGGAAGATGGGGTCCGCGTGNATGGGCTCTCCCAGGTCTGGAATGCTGGTTCCCACCCATTTCTTGGGATCCTGGGTGTAATGATGACCCTAGAGTCATCCTGGGTCTTATTTCAACCCTGACTGACCCACCGTATTAATAGTTTACTGTCCTGTGCATCTGGTTTTCAGGCAGTACCCAGAAGCAAAGGTCATGTGCTGTGAGATTTCATTAAAGGAACTATACAAATAACAAACTTGATTAAGTTAAGGAGTGTGATCTCCTGTTTCCATCCCAAAACACCGTCCAAGGAGTCCATTCCCTCTAGTTTCTTTGGGTGATGATCAAAAAGTTATGGGGCAGAACTGAGGTGACCATGCGTAGAAATGTCATGGAATGAGCAGTCGATACCCTTGAATAGTGCTTATCTCTAGAAATATTTCATCTGAGAAAGATTAGCCACTTTTACCCGGAGTTCATCTCACTTCTTAAAATAGTTTCCAAGTCAAGTTATTTCCGAAATCTATTTTTTCCAGGAAAAAAACTGAATATGATAATGCTTTCTTAAAATTATATAATAATTTATATTTTACTTCCTAAAATGTTTTCACACATGGTCGAATTTTTGACCCTTAGTAGCAAAAATGAATGTAGATAGAATAAGAATTTTTAAGGGTTTTGAGGCAAGAATAGCTAAGTGACTTGTTAAACGTCACACACAGCAGTGGGACAGTGGTGGGAGTCAGTATGGAGTGAGCACAGGCCACCTGACCTGTGCTCCAGGGGATTCCCCACCATACTGGCTGTCTGCACATGGCAGGAGGTTACCTCCTCTCCAGCCTCTCCCCCACTGTGGTTAGTCTGACCTGCAGAGCAGAGGGGAGGCAACGGCCAGTGGATTCACACTGAGCAGGTCTCTTCTGGCTGAGGTCTTACCAGAGTGTGTTCCCTTTCAGCTTGGAGGAAGGCCCAGCTGTATGCAGGTAAGTGGCGCTGAGTTCCTGTGGCCTCCCCTCTCCACCTAGACTTTGCCCCCTTCTCCCTGAGAGGACCCACAGCAGGGTGGGGTGGTGTCCCTGGCCTTCTTGTCACCTTTGTAGCCTCCACCTGGAGACTGTAGGGACTCCTCGGAACACAGGTGTGCCTCCATCCTGCCTGTGCTCTACTGCAGGCACCGTCAGGGTTAGCCGCACCCTCCCCAAACGCCTGGTGCAACTGGGCCTTCTTGTGACAGTGACAGCGGAGGGGTCAGTGGTGAGGAGGGATGGCAGCAGGGAACGACTGTGTGGACCAGGGATTGCTCATCTCTGGAAGATTTCAGAAGTCATGCTTTCCTACTCAGGACTCAGTTCTTCCCAAGGGGGCCTTTGATTCCTGATCTGTCTTCCTTCAAAATTCCTTCCCTTTTTGGCTCTAGTTTTGTTTTTCCCATTTTCTCCTGGTCCTCTGAGATGTTGATTCACTCTCTACCTCCCCATTCTCTGCCTCTGTGTCCAGGCTGGGTTTCATCCTCCAAGCCTCTTGGTTGCTGAGGAATTAGTTGCTGTAGAGCAGGTGGTTCTGAATCTGGGGTCCAAAAACTGTGGGGTGTTTCTGGGCTCCCTGGGTGAAGGTNGATTCACTCTCTACCTCCCCATTCTCTGCCTCTGTGTCCAGGCTGGGTTTCATCCTCCAAGCCTCTTGGTTGCTGAGGAATTAGTTGCTGTAGAGCAGGTGGTTCTGAATCTGGGGTCCAAAAACTGTGGGGTGTTTCTGGGCTCCCTGGGTGAAGGTCTATGAAAGTTCTTAAATTCTACTCAAAATCTTGTGTATATGTTTGTGTGACAAGGACAAAAATGTAACAAGCATGGTCTTCCTTTTCAGAGAACTGTGTATTTGCTGATGGGTTCATTTTGGTTGGGTTTGTTAGGGACCATGGGCCAAGACTGGGAAAGAAGAAATGTAGAGGAGACAAAATCATTTCACAGAGAAAGGGTGGGAAGCAAGTCAGGGAAGACAAGACCAGAAGGAGGAAGAGAGGAGGAGATGAGGAGGAAGTGCCGTGTCTGAGATTTGTCTTGTAGAGATGGAGTGGCTTGTAGTGGTGGAACAGAGACCACAAGTCACAGCCATGGTGGTTTGTTGGGGAGCACACAGAAGGTGTGCAAGTTGTTTAGGTGCATAAAGTGTGATCAACTCCTTGATATCGCTTTAAGAAATTTCAGTAAAGGCATGTTTGTTTTGAAGCCATTTTAAAGTAACCGTGTAATTCAGTTTACCTCTGATAATGAGACCATCTTAATCTTCCTGTAGTGGTTAGGGCAGGAGTGTGGTATGGGGCATCCTAATGTAACATGAGGTTGTTCTGAGAACCTTTTAGCTTTGGGGTGAGTTAAAGATCTGTACTCTGTAAGCCTGTGCAGTATGCCCTTTCCCTGATTGAAATATTTCTGTTTACAGACAGAAATATAGATCGTGAGAGACAGAGAAGGGTAAACCAAGGGTGAAAATGCCTGGGAGCCAGATGCGTGAGGATTTAGGATCCCACCTTAGGGATTCTTACTGATTCACCCTGGGATTTATGTTAAACATGAGGATCAGAGAGTCCTCTTTTACTATCTCTCCCTCACCTACTAGATTAAAGAGCATGTGTTTTAATGTATACCTTGTTTTGTTTTGTAAAGATAAACCCCATTAAGCTAGAATCAACATTTTCATATTGACAAGTGTCAAGTGGGAGGTGGTCAAATGTCAGATCTCTTTTTATTCATAAAACTGGAAAAAATTGTATTAATGATTTGCTATAGCAATTAAGTGAAGAATAGCATCACACTGGATACATGTGGAGTCTCACAATTAAATGCCAACTCTCTTTTTTCTCCCCCCTCTTATTCTTGTTGTTAATCTCTATCACTTGTGGTATAGAAATTTATAGCTAGGGATCAACTATATAAGTATCTTGGTGAAGAACAAATAAACTAAAGTTCATTTTTTCTCAAAGGGTCACATGGGTTAGGCCATCAGGCAAATGTGATCTTATTTCCATCAGGCAAATGAAAGAAATGTCGATTTCAGCATGAACCTGTGTTAAGTAGGAATGGTGTAATAAATTTACACCCCAAAATTGCAAAAAAAGAGAGCCATTTACTAATTTCCATAAATGTTCTAATCTTGTTCCTGATTCTCCACCCTGTTGGAGGCAACAGCTTTCTCAGTGCAGACATTTCAGGGTCTTATGACATATAGAGTTTGCTTTGCTTTGGTTGTTGAGCTTCCTTTCTTTTTCCCAAAAGCGAGTATGGAGGTTGGAAGGAATTATTTGGCATTGGGTCAGTTGGGAAAGGGATCCTTATGTTCTTCTTTAGTCACATCAGGCCATTACCCTGGGGACACTAGTCTGATCTGGTCCTTAAGATTCTTGGTTTGGGGCTGGCCGAGGATCAGCAGGTCTTGGCTAGGTATCAGGGTTATTGCCCCTGACCCTTGGTCACATCGTAAGGTTCTTAATCACATCTATAAAGTTCCCTTTATGACAGTGTATTCACACAGTCCGAGGTTTAGAACGTGGACATCTTTGGGGTCCTCTTGTTGTGGTTCTCCTGGAAGCTTACAATCTCTCTGGGCAACTATAGGGGGAAGCAGATGACTAGATCCAATATTTTGGGTTTTCCTTCACAGGTAGAAATGTTNCATCGTAAGGGTCTTACTAAAGTTCCCTTTATGATAGTGTATTCACACAGTCCGAGGTTCAGAACATGGACATCTTTGGGGTCCTCTTGTTGTGGTTTTCCTGGAAGCTTACAACCTCTCTGGGCAACTATAGGGGGAAGCAGATGACTAGATCCAATATTTTGGGTTTTCTTTCACAGGTAGAAATGTTTTGTTTCACCAACCCTACGATAAGCAGAAGAGAATTCATGAGTGTCTTTCCTCTCACTGAATGTCTGTCTTTCTTGCTTCAAACATCTCTCTCCTTTCCTTGAAATCTCTCCATTGTCTCCTAACTAAGCAAGATTTCTCTGATGCTGTATCCCAGATTCTCTTCACTAATGACTTATAGTCATTCTCTGACTTTGGTTCAGCTGAGTTATATTCTCTCTGCCACTAGCTTAGAGGTAATCTGCANAATGTCTGTCTTTCTTGCTTCAAACATCTCTCTCCTTTCCTTGAAATCTCTCCATTGTCTCCTAACTAAGCAAGATTTCTCTGATGCTGTATCCCAGATTCTCTTCACTAATGACTTATAGTCATTCTCTGACTTTGGTTCAGCTAAGTTATATTCTCTCTGCCACTAGCTTAGAGGTAATCTGCATGCTCAGTTCAATTAGCTCTTCATGATTGCTTAAGAACCTTGGAAATTTTGATCTCTCCAATTCTTTCTCCAGAAAACCTAGTTTTAAGGACGTGTGGCTAAGGACTGGAGAAAATGTTATTTTATAGTGAAGTTTGGGCAATGATCTTTATGTTCAGATTGATATTAAGCCTCTTAACCCCTCAGTATTAAGATTTATGGCTTTGCCTTCATGGTAAGGTTGCAACATGATGGTTCTCTGTGTGTTTGTGAAAAGAAATACATGCATCAGTTGAATATTTCGAAAACATTTCCCCCTATAACTCTCTCAAAAGTATGCTTCATGATACTAAGCACTGACCTTGATATGTACAGTCTCTACAAACCCCTGATATGAAACCTGTGTTTTCCTTGTAGATTGGCGGAAGGAGGAGTTCCAGGCCTGTGAGTGACTTTCTGTATTTTCTGGATTTTCCTACTGCTGTCCCCGTGGCCTCTCCTTCAGTTCTCAGTGGTGATATAGATGCTGGCACCATCAACAGTGTGGGGTGGGATGTGGTGGTGGTAGTCACACACATGTGGGGCTGATGACTTTGGCCGATATTGAATACTAAATAGACATCCTTCAGCCCTTGGAGAGTAGGCTGGTCCTCAGGGGCTCTGTGACATATCACACCCTGAAATCAGTCTTGTGGGTCCTTTTTCTGCTTGGAGGCCCATAGACTTGAATCAAAAGTTCCTATTGTCAGGGTGCTTAGCCTTCCTCCCATGCAGCTGGGATTCCAGGTTGAGGGGTGGCTGTGTGTTCTTGGGGAGGGGAGGACCTTGAATGATAGATAACTTTCTCTGCAGGGCCTGTCACTCTGGATCCAGGATCTGCCCATTCAGATCTTTTCGTCTCTCATGAAAAGACATGTGTGACCTTGAAGGCCTCCTGTGTGAACTCTGGAGATANTTCCAAGGCGGTTCCCTCTGTTTAGCTTCTTCTGTTTGCTGGTCTCTTCAGTGTCTGATTTCTGCCCTGTCACACGGGGGGCGGTTGGAGTCACTTTTTTTCTTTTTTGTTTTTAAGGCTCACTAGATCAGTCACGCTGTTGGGAGGGAGGGATGCTGCTAGCAAATAGCACTGGTGTGTATTCGCAGTGTCTCAGCCATGCTGGGCATGCCCCTACTCAGGGTGCACACCGCTCAGGCTCTATGTTTCTCCGCCAGGCACCATCTGAGGCCAGCCCTAGGCTGCATGCATCTCCCTATTCTAAGATGCTCAGGCTCTACTTTTCTCCGCCAGGCACCGTAATGGCCTAACTAAATGTAATTACTTAAAAAAAAAAAAAACAAAACAGAAAAAAGCCCAAAGTGTCTCTCAGTATCAACTGTCTGAAGCTTTGTTCTCACTGGGGTGATTAAAAGTGTGTGACATTTTTTTCCTAATGAATTGGACAATTAAAATATTTCACAATTTAAAACATGAACAATGCTTATTATTTTGGTTGTATTAAAAATGCTACTGTGACTTCCTATTAGATGTTCAATTCCTACACTTTCTTATTGGTTAATATTGTTGAATGAAATATTGCCAAAGATATCTAAACTCATGATGTCTGTGTGCTGTAAAATTTATACTACAGTGTGGACAATTTTGAAATTATAACCATTTTTGATGCTCTGGATCTCAAGGTGAGTGATGTTTTTTGCGTAGAGGATGTATGCTAATCCCAAGCTCCTGATTTATTCCTGTCCCCCCAACCAAGTTTCCCCTTTGGCAGCCATAAATTAAACAAATTTATTTTTTATCTTACCCTCTCCCTTGAGTTCTTTCTGTAGTTCTTTTCTTTTCATTCAGTTGGTGCTCAGGCTGTCTCTCCAGTCTAAATGGAATACATTCATTATTTGGTCTCACAGAATCCCTTTTCTTGATTTTGGAGCAGTTATTTCAATTTATAGTTAGTCCTGACTAGTTGATTGATGCCTGAGTTTCCTCCAGAGTATCAGTCTCATAAGGGACATGTATCCCCCAAATCTGGGGTTATAGCTGTCTCTTATACACATCTTTGAGGCCGTCCCTCAGACGGCTCAGGCTCGGCACCCAGGTAGTCCCAGGTTCGGTTGGGCCTGCGCTCTGTGCCCTTTCCAGGACCAAGTAGTTCAGGTGTTTGGTGAGCNCCTGAGTATAAGTCTCATAAGGGACATGTATCCCCCAAATCTGGGGTTATAGATCCTGTTATATATGTCTAATTAATACATAGTTGTTGGATGAATATAAATTATCATTTTCCCTCCTTGTATACTCTGATAGAAGCTCAGCAAAGTTGTAAGAAGAACTATGAGGAATGTTGGTGATGAAGAAAATTGTGAGAAAAGCAGGACATGAGGAGAATAATATGAGAAAAGAAGATGGTGAAAAGAAACTGAGGGAAAAAAGACAGTGGGGGCAAATTTTGAGGTAAAAAAGGCTGAGGGGAAAGTGTAAGCTCATAAGTCAGTGACAAGGAGCTTGTGAGAGGAGAAGACATTGAAGGGGAAATGTGAGAAGAAAATGAAATGAGAAAGAAAACGTGAAAGGAAAATGTGGTAAAGTGAAATTATGAGGAAAAGTCTTTTGAGGGAAACTTGCAAGAAAAAATTATGAGGAGAAACTGGGAGTAGAGAAATCAGTGAGGAAGAATCTTTGAAGAATAAAAGGATCTGAGGAGAAAGTTTGAGGAGAGGAGGCAGAGTAAAAACTTTGAGTACCATGATGACTGAATGCTGTGATAGAGAAAATTGATGGGAATAACATCAGAAACAACACCCAGTTGTGGATGTGACTGGTGATGGAAGTAAGGTCCAATGCTATAAAGAACAATATTGCATAGGAACCTGGAATGTTAGGTCCACGAATCAAGGCAAATTGGAAGTGGTCAAACAGGAGATGGCGAGAGTGAACGTCAACACTTTAGGAATCGGTGAACTAAAATGGACTGGTATGAATGAATTTAACTCAGATGACCATTGTATCTACTGCTGTGGCAAGAATCCCTTAGACGAAATGGAGTAGCCATCATAGATAACAAAAGTCCGAAATGCGGTAATTGGATGCAATCTCAAAAACGACAGAATGATCTCTGTTCATTTCCAAGTCAGACCATTCAATGTCATAGTAATCCAAGTCTATGCCCTGACCAGTAATGCTGAAGAAGCTGAAGTTGAATGGTTTTATGAAGACCTACAAGACCTTCTGAACTAATACCCCAAAAAGATGTCCTTTTCATTATAGGGGACTGGAATGCAAAAGTAGGAAGTCAAGAAATACCTGAAGTAACAGGCAAATTTGGTGTTGGAGAACAAAATGAAGCAAGGCAAAGGCTAATAGAGTTTTGCCAAGAGAACACACTGGTCATAGCAAACACCCTCTTCCAACAACATAAGAGAAGACTCTACACATGGACATCACCAGATGGTCAATAAAGAAGTCAGACTGATTATATTTTCTGCAGCCAAAGATGGAGAAATTCTATACCATCAGCAAAAACAAGACCAAGAGCTGACTGTGGCTCAAATCATGAACTCCTTATTGCCAATTCAGACTTAAATTGAAGAAAGTAGGGAAAATGACTAGAAGATTCAGGTGTGACCTAAATCAAATCCCTTATGATTATACAGTGGAAGTGACAAATAGACTCAAGGGATTAGATCTGATAGAGTGCCTGAAGAACTATGGATGGAGGTTTGTGACACTGTGCAGGAGGCAGGGACCAAGACCATCCCCATGGAAAAGAAATACAAAAAGGCAAAATGGTTGTCTGAGGAGGCCTTACAAATAGCTGTGAATAGAAGTGAAAGGCAAAGGAGAAAAGGAAAGATATACCCATTCGAACGCAGAGTTCCAAAGAATAGCAAGGAGAGATAAGAAAGCCTTCCTCAGTGATCAATGCAAAGAAATAGAGGAAAAAACAGAATGGGAAGTCTAGAGATCTATTCAAGAAAATTAGAGGTACCAAGGAAACATTTCATGCAATGATGGGCACATTAAAGGACAGAAATGGTATGGACCTAATGGAAGAAGAAGACATTAAGAAGAGGTGGCAAGAATACACAGAAGAACTATACAAAAAAGATCTTCATGGCCCAGATAATGACAATGGTGTGATCACCAACCTAGAGCCAGAACCCTGGAATGCAAAGTCAAGTGGGCCTTAGGAAGCATCACTACGAAGAAAGCTAGTGGAGGTGATGGAATTCCAGTTGAGCTATTTCAAATCCTGAAAGATGATGCTGTGAAAGTGCTGCACTCAATATACCAGCAAATTTGGAAAACTCAGCAGTGGCCACAGGACTGGAAAAGGTCAGTTTTCATTCTGATTCCAAAGAATGCTCAAACTACTGCACAATTGCACTCATCTCACATGCTAGCAAAGTAGTGCTCAAAATTCTCCAAGCCAGGCTTTAATAGTACGTAAACTGTGAACGTCCAGATGTTCAAGCTGAATTTAGAAAAGGAAGAGTAACCAGAGATCAAATTGCCAACATTTGTTGGTTCATCAAAAAAGCAAGAGAGTTTCAGAAAAACATCTACTTCTGTTTTATCGACTATGCCAAAGCCTTTGACTGTGTGGATCACAACAAACTGGAAAATTCTTCAAGAGATGGGAATACCAGACCACTTGACCTGTCTCTTGAGAAATCTGTATGCAGGTCAGGAAGCAGCAGTTAGAACTGGACATGGAACAACTTTGGGAACAACTTCCCAAATAGGGAAAGGAGTACATCAAGGCTGTATATTGTCACCCTGCTTATTTAACTTATATGCAGAGTATATCATGAGAAACGCCTGGCTGGATGAAGCACAACGTGGAATTAAGATTGCCGGGAGAAATATCAGTAACCTCAGATATACAGATAACATCACCCTTATGGCAGAAAGCAAAGAAGAACTAAAGAGCTTCTTGAGGAAAGTGAGAGGGGAGTGAAAAAGTTGGCTTAAAATTCAACATTCAGAAAATGAAGATCATGGCATCCAGTCCCATCTCTTCATGGCGAATAGATGGGGAAACAATGGAAACAGTGACAGACTTTATTTTTTGGGGTGGCTCCAAAATCACTGCAGATGGTGACTGCAGCCATGAAATTAAGAAACACTTACTCCTTGGAAGAAAAGCTAAGACCAACCTAGACAGCATGTTAAAAAACAGAGATATTCTGCCAACAAAGGTCCGTATAGTCAAAACTATGGTTTTTCCAGTAGTCATGTATGGAGAGTTGGACTATAAAGAAAGCTGAGCCCTGAAAAACTGGTGCTTTTGAACTGTGGTGTTGGAGAAGACTCTTGAGAGTCCCTTGGACTGCAAGGAGATCTAACCAGTTCATCCTAAAGGAGATCAGTCGTGAATATTCGTTGGAAGCTCTGATACTGAAGCTGAAACTCCAATACTTGGACTACCTGATATGAAGAACTGACTCATTGGAAAAGACCCTGATGCTGGGAAAGATTCATGGCAGGAGGAGAAGGGGACAACAGAGGATGAGATGGTTGCCTGGCATCACTGACTCAATGGACATGAGTTTGAGCAAGCTCTGGGAGTTGGTGATGAACAGGGAGGCCTGGCATGCTGCAGTCCATGCGGTCACAAAGACTCGGACATGACTGAGTAATTGAACTGAACTAAGGGGAAACTGGATAGGGATAAGGAGTAAGGGAGGATGTATAAGGGAGTGGTCTGAGAGGAAAGTGTGAGAAGAGAAGGCAGAGGGAATCCTTGAGGAAGAAGGCAGTGAGGGGGACAATCGTAGAAAAGATATCTAGAGGGAAACCAGGAGGGGAGAAGGCAGTGGTAGAGAATCCTTGATAAAGGAAGGCAGTTATGGAGAAAGAGAGGAAAGAAGTCAGTGAGTGGGCAATTGTGAAGAGAAAAGTTGATGAGGAAGAGATTTTGAGAGGAAAAGTAGTGAGGGGGAAAAGGAAGAGAGAAAGTGAGGGAAAATAGTGAGGGGAGAAGGTAGAGAGGGGGAAAACTGAGGAGACAACAGTGAGCAGGTAACTGAGGAGAGAATTTGGTGAGGGGAAACTGTTGGGGGAAAAAGATGGTTGGAGGAAACACAGAGAAGCAGGTGGCGAGGGGGAACTATGAGGTGAAATGGTGGTAATGGAAATTGTGAGGAAATCAGATCATGAGGGGAAAATGTGTGTAAATAAGTTGGTCTGGGGTAACTGGGAGAGTTAATTGAGGGAAAACTTTGAGCAGGAGCCTGAGGGGAAAGTGTGAGCTGATAAGTTAGTGACTGAGAACATGTAAGAGGTATAGCCATTTAGGTAAAACTTTGTTTTTGCTATGCTTTTATTTTATTGGAATGTAGTTGATTTGTGATGTTGTGTTAGCTCCAGGCATACAACACAGTGATTCAGTTACACATGTAAATATATTCATTTTTTTAAGATTTTTTTTCATTCAGATTTTCACAGAATATTGAGATTTTTCCTGTGCTACATGGTAGGTCTTTGTTGGTTATTTATCTTTATTTTTTCTTTTTAAAATTTTTATTTAATGAGTGACTGAATATATTTTTTTGGCTGTGCCAAGTGTCTTGTGGAATCTTAGTTCTCTAATCAGGGATAGAAACTGCATTCCTTGCATTGGAAAGGAGGAGTCTCAACCACTGGACCCCCCAGGAAAGTTCCTATCTTTTCAAAAATTTTATGTTTATTTATTTTTAGAAAAATTAATTTTATATTGGAGTATAGTTGATTAACAATGATGTTTTATTTTCAAATGTTCAGCAAAGTGATTCAGTTATACATATACATGTACCTCTTCTTTTCATATTCTTTTTCCTTTAGCTTATTGCAGAGTATTACAGTGTTTCCTGTGCTATACATTAGCTCCTTATTGGTTATTTATCTTATATATAGTAGTGTGTGTATGTTCATTTCTAGCTCCTGACTTATACTCCTCCCTCCACACTTTGCTAACTATAAGTTTATTTTTAATATCTGAGTCTGTTTCTGTTTTGTAAACAAGTTCATTTGTATCTTAAAAAAAATTAGATTCCATGTATGAGTGACGTCATATGATATTTGTGTTTCTCTGTCTGTCTTACTTCACTCAGTGTAATAATCTTTAGGTCCATCTCTAATGCTACAAATGGCATTATTTCATTCTTTTTTTATGGTTGAGTAATATTTCATTGGACTCCATTGGGTGGGCTTACTGGGTCATATGGTAGTTCTATTTTTAGAGATACTACGACAAAGGAAGGCAGTTATGGGGAAACTGAAGAGAGAAGGCAGTGAGGGGCAAAGATGAGGGTCAGAGGTGTCTATCCAGGAAGTCCCCTTAGTGTTCTGTTGCTCCTCCTGCTGCTAAGTCGCGTCAGTCATGTTCGACTCTGTGCGACCCCATAGACGGCAGCCCACCAGGTTCCTTGGTCCATGGGATTTCCCAGGCAAGAGTACTGGAGTGAGTTGCCATTGCCTTCTCCGTAGTGTTCTGCAGGGTTAAAAAACTGAGATGGAGAAGGCTGTGACGAAGAAACTGAGGACAGAAAGTGGTGAAAGGAAAATCTGAGGGCAAAAGATGGTGAGAGGAAAACTGAGGGGAGAAGGCAGTGATGGGAAAAGTGAAATGAAGGGGCTTGAGGAGAATTTATGAGGAGAGAAGGCTGTGAGGCAAAACTGTGACGGGAGAAAGCAGGGAGGGGGAAACAGGGGAGAAGGTGTTGAGGATGAAACTGAGAGGAGAAGCCAGTGAAGGGGAAACCGAGGAGACAAGGCGATGAGGGAAATAGGGTGAAGACGAGAAAGTGTGACGAGAAAGAAATCAAAGTTGGAGACAGAGGAGAGGTTAACGTCAGGGATAGTAAAGGGTGACGCAAGCCCCGCACAGGATGACGCAAGGTCTGCAAGGTGAGGAGGAGCCTGACGCAGAGAAGCCCGGGGAGGGGACTGGTAGCAGCTGCAGTTGGGAACCCCAGAAAGAGCTCTACCCGGAGCTGCTGCAACCGGAGACTGCGGTTCCCCGCCGGTTTGTCCGAGCTCTGCTCCCTGTGGTTAGGAGGATGCCTTTGGGATCTCGCTCCTTAGTCCCACCACCTAAAAGAGCATTGGCTTTGTAAAGGAATTCTCTGAAGGATCAGCCTCAGGAAGACAGATTGCGCTCGCCTCCTCCAAAGAGCTAAGTTCCTTTCCCACCATTTTCCATCTCTAATAAACACTGGTATCTCGCAGTTTGACTGAAACCTGAACAAATGCAATGCGTTTTGACTTGTACTTTCTCCAAGAACAGCAGGTATAATACGATCCGTTTTGCGGCTTTTCCTTTCTCCCGTCCTTCTTAAAATCTTTTTGTTTTGAATTAATTTAAGATTTACAAGTAGTGGTAAAAATAGTGTGTCCAAAACAAAGAAGCAAACAAACCACCCCTCGCCCCCCAACTGCCGCTTCGACCCTACCACCCCTCACCCCTTTCCCCAGTGATAGTAGCCTTCACCCATCTTTCCTCAGTGATAGCATCTTACATAATCACAGATTTTTCAAAATCAGGAAACCGACATTGGAATATTATTAAGTAAAACTAAAGAACTTGTTCAGATTTCACTAGTTTTTATATACTCATTTTTGAATCTATAATACTATGAAATTTTATCACATATACAAGTTTTGAAAATATCATTGCTATCAGAATACAAAATAGTTTTATCATCACAAAGACTCTCCCTCAGGCTATGTTTTTTTTTTTTTTTTTAGTTAGACCTTCCCCCAACTTTAACCCTAGACAACCACTGACTTGTTCTCAATTTGTCACTTCAAGAGTGTTATAAATAGAATCATACATGTATAACTATTTGAGATTCAAACAGCATAACGCCATGGAGGGCCATCCAGATTAGTGTCTGGGTTAGTAATTTGTTCCTTTTTTGATGGCTCATGGTATTTCCTTGTATGAATATGCCACATTTTGCCATATATCATATATATTTGCTCACTGAAGGACCTTTGGATTGTTTCCTGCTTTAGCCTGTTAGAAATGAAGCTGCAATGAATATGCCTGTACAATTTTTTTGTGTGGACATTTAGCCTAAACATTTCTCTAGGCTAAATATCCAGGAGTATGATGGTGGCTAGATTATATAATCAGTGTTAAGTTTTGCTTTATAAGAAACTGACAAGCTGTTTTCCAGAGTTGCTGTGTTATTTTACAGTCTCATCAGTTCTGTTCAGTTCAGTTCAGTTGCTCAGTCGTGTCCGACTCTTTGCGACCCCGTGAATTGCAGCACTCCAGGCCTTCCTGTCCATCACCAACTCCCAGAGTTCGCCCAAACTCATGCCCATCGAGTCGGTGATGCCATCCAGCCATCTCATCCTCTGTCGTCCCCTTCTCCTCCTGCCCCCAATCCCTCCCAGCATCAGAGTCTTTTCCAATGAGTCAACTCTTCGCATGAGGTGGCCAGAGTATTGGAGTTTCAGCTTTAGCATCAGTTCTTCCAAAGAATACCCAGGACTGATCTCCTTTAGAATGGGCTGATTGGATCTCCTTGCAGTCCAAGGGAACCGAGCCTTCTCCAACACCACAGTCCCATAGCAATGTGTAAAGGATTCAGTTGCTCTAATTGTTGTAACAGTTGGTATTATAAGTACTTTTAAAATTTTAGCCAGTTTGTAGATCTCTAGTGCTACTTCATTATGTTTAAATTTGCATGTCTTTAATGTCNGATCTCCTTGCAGTCCAAGGGAACCGAGCCTTCTCCAACACCACAGTCCCATAGCAATGTGTAAAGGATTCAGTTGCTCTAATTGTTGTAACAGTTGGTATTATAAGTACTTTTAAAATTTTAGCCAGTTTGTAGATCTCTAGTGCTACTTCATTATGTTTAAATTTGCATGTCTTTAATGTCTGACGATGCTGAATATCTTTTCCTCTGTTTCCTCTTTGGTGAAATGTCCATTCACATCTTTTATTCAGTTTTTTATGGGATTGTTTGCTTTCTTACTGTTGAATTTAGAGAGTTCTTGATACTTTCTGGAGATAAGTCATTTGTTGAATATCTGTTTTGAAAATATTTTTTCTGAGTCTGTTTCTTGTATTTTCATCTTCTCATCAGGAANTTTAAATTTAACTTTGTAGTTTCCATTTTTTTTTACATGTTATGCTTTTATTTTTTATTCGTCTTCCATTTATCAACTTAGAAAATAGTCACAACCTACAAGTTGAGAGTTATATTTCATTTGGTGGGAAGTTTTAGGACATCAAGCCCGAGAGACAGCATCTCAAATAACCCTGAGAGAAATGCTCCAAGTAGGTGAGGGAAGGAGCCAGGTTATATAGAAGTCTTACAACAAAGGACCAGTAGTCTGAACATCAAAAGATTCAGTTCAGTTCAGTTCAGTTCAGTTGCTCAGTCGTGTCCAACTCTTTGTGATCCCATGAATTGCAGCACACCAGGCCTCCCTGTCCATCACCAACTCCCAGAGTTCACTCAGACTCATGTCCATCGAGTCAGTCATGCCATCCAGCCATCTCATTCTCTGTCGTCCCCTTCTCCTCCTGCCCCCAATCCCTCCCAGCATCAGAGTCTTTTCCAATGAGTCAACTCTTCACATGAGGTGG